>DVZL01000796.1:0-20673 GCA_018236625.1 Lasaia peninsularis
TTGACAAGGATGTTTTCCTTCACCGTAGTTGTGAAATAGAATAAAACTCTTAAAAACCTAACGGACACCCATCCGAATTGATGTTACTGTAGTCTTTGCTTAACAAAAGAATTATAATAAAGCATTTTTATGTTCAGTCATGGCGTTTTTGCCTAATGAACTGTAGAAAGTACACAGGTTCAGGGCTATTTTAAAATAAGAAATAACATCGTAAGTTCTCACGTAATTTGACATAGTGGCTGCTACCTAATAATAATGGCCTTTATATCTTCACAAATAAACACCAAAATATTAGCTGTGCATCAAAATATGACCGCGTCGAAGTGATTTGTAACGGGTACTCGTTGGCGTTACCAGCTGCGAATACTATTTACCCAATTTAAATAAGAAAAAATGGGAAATTAAATTTAATATGTATTAATGTAAAATTATTGAAATATGAGAGTAAAAATTATGTCTAGTTTTTTTGGCTAACTTCAGAACTGGAACAAAATTAGTTCTTAATTTGATGATTAAATAGATTCCCTTACATAATTAATCATTATTTTATCCACTGTCATAACCTGCCTAGTTCTTGACTAGCTCTGGCTCAATGACTTACCTGGATTCATACTGCTACTTTCATAACGTTCGAAGATTAAGGTAATAGGTAACTTTGATTACACAATTTTACGCTGTAAACTTAAATTCACAGTATAAGTGGTATAAGGTTGATAAGGCACCATTACATAATACTACATGCCGCATATCTATTTTCTACTATCAGAAAATCTCTTTACTTATTTGCCCTTCTAAATTATATAAAAAACTTCACAGTTCATTTCAATATTTAATTATATGATTTGTTTTATTTAGCAATATTCGAATTTGTCTGACTTTTCGTATTTAACAGACTAATTACTAAAGTATATATTAGTTGAATTTACCCTAAAATAGGTAAATACGTCATACACAGGCAACATACGCTCAGATTAGGATGACCAGCAATATTGGAAGCAGACCACCCGGCATCACAACGGCCACTCCTAAAAAAATATTTCGAACAATGTGTTTTATTTTTCACTCAACAAAAATTAAAACGTCAGTATACATGCTTTTTATAATAGAACAGTGTTTCGTAAAATAAAAGATCAAATCCACAATTCGTTAAAAACTTACATGGTTGAAAATTTACCTAACTGTCAAAGTAATCAAAAAGAGCGGTAAAAAAGGCAAGAATAAAATAGAACTTCTTTCTTTATTTTTTTTATTTTATTAGGATAGACTAAAATATCACTATTTTACCTATTATAATAAAAGGTATGATAGATAAAAATGAATTAGCCCCAAGAATATCCTCGATCCCAGCATACCCTATTTCCTGGCCGCGCATCAGTGTCACGTTGAATTAATTCGCTTTTCGGTTCCGTTGCACAAACAGCCTGCGTAATAACTATCCCTCGTCCGAAGGGCTTAGGGAGCAAATCCCTGAGAAATGCGCGCCATATTTCACCCCGACGTACTGGGGGTTCGAGACGTAAACTGCATTAAATAACTTTTTAGTTCATTTGCAAAGAACTACACTTCAGGACAAAATAATGCAATTAAATTAAAAAATATGTTTATTCCAATAAACAAAAATATTAAATTGATATTATAATAATAAGGGTGCCGTATTTGATATGTTACCACTTTTCTATTTCGATCATTTATATTATTAACCGTTTATTCAGTCGAGGATCTCCACGTGTTGGTCGTGGGAGATTTTTTGCTGGATATCACCGAATCGTAACTGATATTAAAGTTTATCTTAGGTACTCTAAGGTCTTATAACAGATATTTTAAAGGCTTTATCACGTGCCCCTCTCGTATGCTTATTGATACTATAGTAAAAGATAAATAATCACTGAAATCGGAACCCCTAACATAGTCATCATTATAATTACTACTGTTATTATAAATATACTTACATAAATTTATTTTACCGAGTCCATACTAATTACCTAATCACTCCATCATTTATTTATTGTAATAGAAACTATAAATCAAGTAGTGGACGTGATGAGTTTTTTAAATAACAAGTTTCATACACATGAGCCATCGTTTAAGGTCTTTCACAAGGGCTTTTGGGACGAACTTCCGCTTTACCATTCTTCTTCTACTAATAGAAGACCGGGGAGTAGCGACTGACTCTTGTGAAATCATTATATAACATTAGTAGAATTATTTGTGTCCTTTAAATAAATTCTAAAACGCCTATTTATTTTTGATGAAATCATGATAGTTTGTATTCCAATCTTAAAGTAAGCATGCAATAAAGCGATACTAATTATGTATGTGTTACTCTACATTTGATATGGAGTTTACTACATACGAATTGAAACGATTGCTTTTTATAAGCCTATCGTACCAATGCCTACTTCAAATGTTAAAATGCTTTATTGTTTATATTAGTATTCAAGTCTGCTCTGTTTTCTCAAATACAAACTTGTTGGTAAGCAAACGTCGTAGGCCTCATTATCAGTAACATGTGTTGAATAGAAATAGGTTTAATGTTTTTACGTTCCTATTCCTAAAAATGCACATGACAATAAATAGAAACTAATCATAGTGGGTAAACAAGGTATTGAGACGGATGTTTTTTTATTTGTTATACAGAAAGAAAACAAGCATATTCTGCAGTTCTCAGATTTTAAAAGAGAAAATCGCCTGATGGTAAGATATTCTCGTTTTTACCTAGGTATATACAAAAAAGTTAATGTTGCGTTACCAACAATGCGGTACAACCGTAACTGAGCTGCAATTAGTGTTAGGTTATGTGAATAGGCAATACTACACTAAAATTTTCACTTCAGATTTATCAACGTAATCGCTATCTAACTTTGCTTCTCTTAAATCGATTATTGTATTACCAACATGAGAATAAATTCTTAAGCATTTAGACTGAAATACGACATCAGTGAGCGCTTAGAAAATAGCAACAGAAAAATAAGTTTTTATTTATTACAATACAGTTACTATGGCCGACGGTGTACTTTTCAATTATCTGTAGTAAGCTACTTTATCATAAAGTTTAATTTATTGAATTAATCACAATGAAATTGAATTATGAGGATACTAAATACAATTGTATTTTTCCGACGGAAACTTATGTTTTCCTCTATTTTACGCAGAGACAACTAAAAGCAGAATCTATTATCTGCTTTATTACTTTTGTAAATTGTGTATTTTTTGTTCTATTTTTAAATATTCTCAATGAATAGCTTGTCATTTGTTAAACGGATTTTTTATTAAAAAAACTCTTCTGCTAGAGTTTTGGCGGGATGTTAAGAAAAAACGGACGCAGTTTTTTCACGATTATTAAATTTCGTGCACATGTTGAGTAGAATTAGCCAATTTTAGTTGCATTTTGTATAATTTTGTTTAGTTAAAGTGCATAAGTATTAATTACATTAGTGCAATATTGTTTAGTATTAATTATATTACTGCATTATTAGTGCATAAGTAGGTATTAATTATTAATAAGTATTCATGTCAAAATTAATGTATCGTGTATTTTCTCGATAGCGCCAAATCTTTATCGATGAGCGTATGCGTAAGGATGCCAACTCTTTACCTAAGCCCCTGACCTGACGTTTTATAATGACTTATAACTATTTAGAATTTGATACAAATTAATATTTGATTGAACTTGATTAATGGCAGCTGCTTACGCTCATGACAAATATTAAAAAAAAACTTTTCTAGCATTGGGAAGTTCGTAACTATGTAGATACCATCTAGAGAATACACTCATATTAACGATATGTCTTAAATATACCTATAATATTTGCTAATTCTTTCAAAACTAGCCCACTTCTAATTCTATCAGTTTCGTAAATTCGACAAGGTCAAAACAAGCCGGCTATGTATGAGTGAGATACTTGTTTAATATTGCGACGGGCCGTGGTTTAGAGTGTATTATCCAGATATCTTTAGCTTCATTATTAAAAAATATTAAAGGGTATATGTTTTATCAAAATCGGTATGATAGCCTTTTCATTGAAATAACGCGGATAATCACTAGTGATTTTATTTTTACTTAGACAACACCATTCATGACTCAACTTCAGTTTGACACTGGTAACAGTTTTTGTATTTATAAGTGATATTTATCTCTTACCGTCAAGAAATCCTTTTGAATTTTTACTCGTATACCTAACATCAAATTAATACATATGCGCACTACTTCTTCGCTACCGATTAGTGTTGCTGGGGATTGATCTTCCGCTTCCGCATAATGCGGAAGTTCCGCAATATTTAGGGTTCCTCAACCGTTACCGCATCCTCATAAATAAAAATAAAAAAATCCTCTGTCGCTATCGCTTCCTCAAAATTTTCCTCCTTAATTGCTGGACCGATTTTGATATTTCTTTATTGTGTGTTTTGAGAATGGTTTAAAATCATAGTTTGGTCCACTGGAAAATGCCTTTTTAATATTTTTTCTGTGTATGTATGTACCTAGTTATGTACAGACAGGGCAGCGGCTTTTGGGTTAGGTCCGCTAGTATTTATAATTTCCTAGCATCCTCTTCCTCATCCGCATCCTCTTCCTCATCCGAATCCTCTTCCTCAAAAAATATCCTCTTCCTCTTCCGCATCGTCTAAACTTGCGCGTGACAATTCCTCTTCCTCCTCCTCTTCCTCATAATCACTTCCTCAACAACACTACTACCGATTAAAGTAGACAGATATGCACCCACAAACAGCCAACGATATTCAATCAAATCTTCATGAAATCGCAAAACATTCTAATATTATTTACTAACTGAAGCAAAACGCTGAACAAAGATAAAATAACAAAAGACAAAATAGTTTAATAATACATCTGTAACATTACGACAAATAGAAATATCCTGCGACGCGTAAGACAATATAAAAACACACACACACAGGCGCACAGCCTTCAGCAAATCCAATTTTTAATAAACTTGGTGCGGCTCTATTGAATAGGGTAGCCACCATCACCGGGAAACTCAGAATATTTTTTAATCTAAGTTTACAAATAGAAATGAAGTGTATATTTGTAAAATTAAAGTAATCGCTTTTAAATGAATGAATATGTACATATATATACACGATGGGTACATATAGCAAAACAACATTTCTCTGGAATGCTGGGCCAATTTTAAAGGGACTTTCACTGGGAGATAGCTGATTCAATAGAGTAACTTAGACTACTTTTATTGAATTAAATTTAAACACAGAGGTAGCCGCGGGCACAACTAGTTATATACAAATGAAACCAATGCTCTGACTCAGAACTTGTTGTTGAAACTCAGATGTTCCGAGTTAGATGAGGTTAAAGTCTTTATTTAACAGAACGCAAAGAAACTTTTTTTTTATTCCATGTCTGGGTTACTCATTGAATGATATTAATGTCGACAGCTCTCATTAGACCTTACATAAAAAACATTTCTTTTCAGGTATATAATGCAGTAGAGCTATGTGTATTAGTCATTATATAAAATGTATTTACATTAAATATACGCTATAATATAGTAAAACTAATTGGTTATGAAACTAAATATTAATTGTTAATTATTTATCGTTCCTTTAACGAACACAATTCAATAATTTATATAAAGGAAACATTTAGAGTGGTTTTCGTCTGGCAACGCTGTATAGTTAAGTAGGGATTGGGTTAATAATGACATAAGGAGTAGGTATTCCGTGCTAGGAACTTTTAGAAAAAATAAAAATATCACCACGCCCATATCTTTAAAGAATTAGGCAGAAGTAGGTATATACTTATGCGTCTACGATTAGAAGAAGATATTAAGTCGCATGTGACAGGTAGCTAGTCCATCGCCAATCGGACACAGATCCAATCTCAGGCAACTTTAAGTTTATCAGATAAACTGAAAAAACTGATCCCTACCCGAGAATCTAACATCTTGCGATAAAATCGGACACCGACTACGCTTGACCACAGACTCTCACACACTCACACAGAGGGTACTTAAGTATATGAATAATTAATTGCACTTACACTTTATTACATCTGGGACTTCTTGAGAAATACGCCGCTACAGTGAATCAAAATATAAACACCGCAAAAGTACATAACATTACTTTATTTATTACCTCGGCCAATACGCTGAACCTTTTGCATACTTATTACGGTTATATATATTTATTAGTACCTAACTGATATAATATACAAAACGATGGATGAACATTTTCTGTCGTAGCGTAATTAAAAAGTTTGGTTACCCGCTAAATAGTCCCCCGTCATAGCAAGTTATTGTTTACATTACTGGAGATTATTCTCGTCCCAAGAATGTATCACTCTCCAGTCTCCCTGCAATACATATTATAACAGAGACATGGAGCTCGGAGACTAACATTCTTTTCTCGAAAATACGATGCCAGTGGCTTATACGTAACAGGATTCACCTGGGACGTATTTCACTCTGAGACTTTTCAATACAGGGGCAAACTTGAGACAAACTCTTGCTTGACAACCAAATAAAATTATATTTATATTATTTTATTGTACCTACTAATAGTACACGAAATATGGCCCCTATAAAATAAACGTATATCTATTATATATTCAGATTGAGCTAGTTTTCACTTAAATCTATTGCAGTACGAGACATAGTACGATACTAATCGACCTGCCAAAAATTTTCATAGTTAATACGCTTTTATTTTTTTAAAGAAAGTTATAGTCAAAAAAACGTACGAGTCGTTGTGTTAACGAGACTACAAATACCATACCACAAGATTTTTTAATTATAAAGCTAGGTGCTAGGTCCGTAATTATTATAGCCCGTCTAATTAGATTTATTATTTGATGAAATGAGACGTATATAAAATAATGTAAATCTGAGGATTTATCTCAATGTATTCGACAAAAATCCACGCGTTTTCAAAAAAAGACCCGTGCCTTTTAAGAGGCGTCACTAAAATTTTAGTTATTGTGAAAATTGTTTTTTAAATTCTATTTTTGACACTCTTTCCTGCCTGGCTGCCTGAGCCTGCCACCGCTTTTTGCTCTATCCCAAGACCGTCTCTGGGTTCTAGAGACTCACATTTTAACAGATCATACAATATATAAGACATCGTAGTTTCTTTTTTGCATTTGTAATTGAAATGAGGTTTAAGCACCTAAATGTACCTTTGTCAAACAAAATAATTTGCCAATCTTTATTTTATACAGCCTTCAACTTTTCAAATAATGTTACTTAAACAAAATATCCAAACGCATTAACAAATTAATTGTACAGTGTATGATCGAACGATATCACAAAACAAAGAGGAGCCCTATTCGGAATATTATCAGCCATGACACAATACTGGCAGGATAGAGGTGCCGTTCAGGCTTTTGGTGTGATTGGCTTGTACCCAACTACATGGATATACGAAAACATGAATTTGCTTAAAGTTTTAATATTAACAAAAGCTCAGCAATTAATTAAACCTTTTCAATGAAACTTTTTAATAAAAAGAAATACCGATGACTAAGAACTTCAATTATATGATATTACTTTATTAAATGGTTTTTTTTTAATTTTAATGCACTGATTGATGCTCAAACTACTACTTAGCTTTGAGGTAGTCACAAGCAAAGACTGGAAGTCTTCCGACTTTCTGTAGGATACTTTCGTGAGTGAGACTCCAGATTATCAGCCCAGTGAAGCAGGGAATCGGCCCTTTTTATGCTATAATTTTAATTTTTTTTTAATAGGAACTTAAAATGTATGCTTAAACAAGCGACCCCTAAAGAAAATTTTAAATGTTCTACATTAGTTGATCCATATCACATTTATTCTTATTATACTTATTTAATTTCTTTATTTTTACCTACCTATTTACGTTCTTAGTTTTTTTTTGTTTTTTTGTACCAAATAGCGAGGGGACTCCAATAAGACATACCTACAGCTAATTATGTACCTATGTGAAGAAAATACATGTCTATCTTTAATTTAAACCTCCGTGGCCTAGTGGTACGCGCTTCGGGCTTTTATTGTGATAGTTCAGGTTCGAACCCTGCCATATATACCAATGAATTTTCTGACTTATGTGCATTTTCTGAGTGCTCTTACGGTGAAAGAAAACATCGTGAGGAAACCCGGGATTTGTGCATACTGAGCAAGACGCGGCGACGGACTTGCCACCTCTCACATTATGGGACCTAATACCGTCGACTAATCGTGGGTGCTACGTACCTCTGACTACCGTGGGATATGGGCGTGACAATATTTTTTAATTTTAAATTTGCAGTACTTCTCATACGAATTACATTTTATCGACATAACTTTAAAATATAATTTATAAAAGAAATATTATGAGAAACAAACTTTAAATGTCGTTCCTTATATCTATAACACAAATATAAGTTTATGTAAATCAATTTTTACATAAATAAAAATGAGGAAGAAACGGAAAAAACCATTGTGAAATTTGGAAACGTAGTCTACGTGTTAAAATTTTACAATGATGCCTTACAGAATTAAACTGACAATCTAAATAAGGTACTAGATAATTCCGTTGGCGTTAATGGTCAAAGAGAACAGAGGTACAGATTTGCGGTCATTTATGACAATGAGAATCTGTGTCCGGCAATAAGCTCCAGCGTGTCTAGTTCTGTGGTCTAGTTCCATGTAAAGCAATTTGGCAGTGCATTATATAGGCCAGTTGCATTGGCCAGGGACGTCTTATCTGCAATACAAATTGGTTGGCCGCGTACACATGTAACTCACCATTTATTTTTATTATTATCAGCGGTTCGAATACGTTCACTCAGTTTCAAATTTCACTATAATAATTTAATTTAAAACTTGAACTTTTAAAACATTTAATTCCTAAGGATTTTTAAGTAATAGGTACCTGGGTGCAAGCTTTGCTCGATGTTTTTTTTAGTTAGTAAATCATGTTTTTTAATATTTACTTATAACTATACAAATTACTTGCTGATGAAATATTATGATTAATTTAAAAAGATAAAAAATAAAAGAAACAATCGGAACGAGATTTGAACCCGGATTTTAAGGCGTTTCAAGGCGCCCGATTTCCCGACCGAGTTATTCTAACTTCGTAAATGGTGGCGAAATTTAGCTTCGTATTCTAATGATATTGAAGGATGCTTTAATTCAATGAAAACAAGATTAATGGCCGTTTTCAATAACCTAATAGATAACAGATAGTATAACCGTAACCAAACAACAACTGTTATTAATAAAAATGTCTGAGCAACAAAACTTTAGTAAGCCTCCAAGCCTTTTGTAGATAGATTTATCGCCCCCGAAACTCCCTAAATACAGAATTTCAGGAAAATCGTTCGAGCCGATTCCGAGATCCCTAGAAAATCAAAATATGACATTAGTTTTGGCGGGATGGAGAAAATTTTTCATTATTATTGAATTTCGTAAATCACTACCACAGTAAAAAATAAAGTTGCTATCCATTCCCATATGTCCCTATATACTATGCTTATATCTTTAAAACTACCCAACAAATGTGGTTTTATGCAGTTAACAAATTTGAAACGGTTTTTTTTTAACGGATAGAGTGATTCTAAAAAAAGATTGATTATTTTTATGTAACATGCATAAAAATATATCCGTGCAAAACCGGGCGAAACACTAGTATTGAAGAGTAAATTTTGGTGGCATTTTGTTCAGATCAGTATGCATTCCAGACGATACGTATTACCTGCTAGGCTTGTCCTAAATAGTCACGAAATAATGTATTTTATTGCTTACTGTATGCACCTTTTTATTATCCATCACGTTGTTATACGAACATTCATTTTAAAGCGTTTCTTATGGCAGAGAGAAGACAGCCTGTAGCAGAAAGTAAGTTTTTTTACAGAAGGCGATGGCATCAACGACCATTATATTTAATATTTGCTTTCATTTACCACAACTTGAAAACAAAGATTTTAATAATATCTAATATATAGACTTAAATGTCATTAAAAATAAAGTCATTTCTATTTATAATTTAATAATAATATACAATATGCTACAAATTATCCTGAAACACAAATTACACAAACAAAATACATAACCATCACACATTACTCAGTCAGTTACATCAACTTCTTACAAGACAACAAAAACCAAGGCTGATTAATAAAAAAAAATTGACAGAATAACGCCAAAAACATGATCAATGAAAACATTAATTTGGTTACACCTATCCTTATATGTATTTAAAATTGGAGTGTTACCTTTGATTCAACAATCTCATAACATTCTCGTTGACGAGCTATAATGAACACTAGTCATTGAATAGTACTCCAAGAGGTAACTAATAAAAAATGACTTAAGTAGTAGCTATATTTACTAGACTGTCTTTATTTAAGTATAAGTGTTAGTAAACAAACAATGTATTAACTTAATAACACAAAATACAGTTCATTTTATTAAAATTGTTAACTTCTTTACATACTCGATTTTAAATTTTTACCTACCGCCAAATTTAAAATAAACGATGAAGGGTGACTGCTTGAAATGTTTTTACATTAAAAAAACAAAGCAGGCACAAGTCGCAAATTTTGTAACTCACTTTGTCGTCTTATTTGAATGTTGAATAGTATTCATATCTTAGCTCATACAATGGTAAAATGATTGTAATAACAAGCTTACAAAAGTAATTAGGACCAAAAATATTTTTCTAAAATACATCAAACTATATTTCTTTGGCCATATGGTCTAAATACAAACAAAAAAAAATTAAAAAAATATTGGAAGATCAATTATTAATACTATTGTAATTTCTAAGTTAGAAAGGTATTTAGATTACTTGGAAGTATGGTAAAGAAAGATTATTAATATTAAATAATAATATTTAGTTTATTATTATTATTAGGATTATAATTAAGCCATTTCGTTTAAAATAATGTCTTTATCTGGTCACAGTGAACTTAAATTCCATGATTTGATGTTTAATGGTCTAGCAAGTAACGATGAAACATTACATTCTTAATACAAACAAAAAATTAATGCAAGTAGGTATAACAAAAAGATAAACTGACAAAAATATAATAAATTCAAGAACTCTGTTCCTTTATTCTGGAACACCTTATTCAACAGACACTAAGCTATGTTTTCAATCGTTATCTAAATATGTAAACAAAATATTTTGATAACTGCTGAGCATAAACTATTTATTATGAGAGTTAATAATTAATCAATCACATTTCGTAAAAACCGAATTAAATACAGGTTTAACAGCACATATACTTTGAAGGACGAGGTTAAAATCCAACCAATGTTTTTTGTCTTTATCAAAAATTACCCAAAAATATCTATTATGTTATATAGGTTGTTTCAAAAACTATCACAATAACCGTCAATAACAGCCTCTATTCAATGCGAAATTAAAAGATACATCATACTTTTTTAAAATGAGTCATAATAATAGAGTATCAAACAAAAGTAATAAAACTGGTAATATAAAAATATTAACTACCGAGACTTGATCTTCTCTGCCGTCTAAAGACAAGGGTTTACTAGTGAAGTTCTAAAACATAAACAGGTGAATATATTTTGATGTTAGAACTTTTTATTTTGACGTTTATTATAGCCCGAGATCCGGCTGCAGAATTGAGTAAATATCTAATACATGCTAAAAATCACATTTTTCAAAGTATATTTAAGATTAGGATGACAATATGTATAAAAAACTCGTAGCTGCTGCTACGCACTTGGCCGCACCTTATCGCAGCCTAGTGTAAGCAGGTATGATTTCGATATATTGATACCGTCATAACGTTTATCGATCTTTTATCAAACTAATGCTAATTTTTTTTTCTTATTATTGTGATATACGGTTGCCTAATTAAATCTGGTTGCAAATAAGGGTTACTGGCTACACAATATTTTGATAGGCAACCGGGTAGATATATATTTTTCTAATCTTAAATATAAGTGAAAATATGCTTTTTAGCATGCACTCGATAACTACACACTTCTGTAGTCGGATCTTAGACTATTACTTTTTATTAACACCTCAATTTAAATCTTCTGAGATCAACATCCTACTGTGCCGAAAGGTTGTTCGATTATATCCAATATGTATACAAAAAAAAAACAAAATTGGAGTGTCTCTTTGTAATATTGAAATAACTGCTTTTTAGTATACGCATATGCAGTAATATTAGGGTAAAATACAAAAAAGAAGGACTTTAGTGAATGGCTTTTAAAGTCACTGGTTTCCTACATCACAGCTTTTTTTTCAAACAACATGCTTATTATTTAAGTTATTATTGTGAAATTTCTTTTTCTGTCAATGCTTACCAGTAGAAAACATCATTATGTGCTCCGAGCATCACAGTTAATAAAAATCTTGACTTGATCCCTTATATAAACGAGAGTGCAATATGTATATAAGCACAGTACATACACAAGAATAAATTTTATAAATTTTTATGTCTGTTTGTTCCTGCTAATCTCTGGGACACCTGGGCCGCTTTTGACAAGACTTTCAGTGACAGGAGCTGAAGTAAGGTGTTAGGCTTGATTTTATTTTAAAAAATATAGTTATTCGTTCCATGTTTTCGGCGAAATAATTGTGCATGACACAGTAGAAGCCAATTAACCAAAAATTGAATTGAATTGATTTTATTTTAAAATTGTATAAAATAGTTAAATTCAAAGTCGGGTGCAACTATTAATTTACCTAAACATCTCAAATTACTCAACAAACAGATTGAAGAAATCTGTATAAGTTACTAGCTGTTCCCGCGACATTGTCCTCGTTTTTATTTGATTTTTTTTATTTTGTACATTTCTAAAATAAAGGTAGCCTAAGTTAGTTCTTATTATATCAGCTATCTGCAAGTAAAAAATCCCATCAAAATCAATCCAGCCGTTCTAGAGATCAGCCGGAACAGACAAAAAAAAATATCAAACATACATAATATGCATTTAGTCAAAAGCGTTTATTATAATATTATAAACCTCAATTTTATTTATTTGTATAGATGTATACAAATAACATTGTGTGACAAGAAAAAGATTCTATACTGGCTGCAGTTTAGAATGATAACGACACAAAGATGATCATCAAGGATGCATACAAATTGAAGTCCCTCCAACCATTTTTTTTTTAAATCTTAATCCGCTCATAGTATTTATAGGTGATGCCTATTTCTAATCCACTTATTCGTCATTGTAACATTAAACCTTTTCTTTAGACGACATTAGAAGTCCACCATGTATATCTAAACCTTACTCCTTCTTCTGGAACTTCTTGGGGTTTGTGTTTTCTCTTCCACATTGTTGACCACCTCTTGCATGATCTTCCTCCGCGACCTCCGTGTTAATACTACCTCATCAGTAAGCGGTGTTTGAACACTTTTCCTTCTACTTCTGGTCATCACTGGACTCCTGTCCTCCAATGCATCTTGCCTTTGTAATTTGGACTTTTGTTTTGGTTTGTTCTCCTTGTCCATACCCATCAGCCCGATATCACTTATGAGGATATCTAATTTTGCCGAACCAGTAACTTCTTCATCCATATTATCTTGTGTAATTTGTGTTTCATCTTTGTCTTCAGACTGAGAATTGTCGAATAAGACAACTTTAATGGATTTTTTACTTTGTTTCTTTTCTGATTTGGTGTTTGACTTGAGAATGCTCCGACCGGGTGTAGCAAATAAATTGATGGGTGTAAGTGGGATCTTTTCTTGCTGGAAATCGAAAATTTAAGATGTCATAACTGGTTTTGCTGTTGTGTCTAAAATATCTAAAAATTCACAAAACTGTAAGAGATCTATACTTATTTGTGTCTATTCACAGATATTGGACACTTGAGTGACTTTAGAATAATTCAATAAATTTTGCCAAGTACTTAATCATTGTTTAAGTACCAAATTAAAATAAAACTTGATCAGGAAGAATTATGCATAATATTAATAGAAATTACTTAAAAAGGAATTAATGTTTGTTTTTCATACAAGAGTTGAAATTTTATAAATACCTTACAAGATTTAATTCCAAACATCTCATATTACCTACATACATACATATACACATATCTTCACGCCCACCAGGTGCCTTGTGGGATAGGCAGAAAGTACCAAGTGTCACAATCCCTGCACACTTGCCTAACTTCCATCCGTGTTCATACAGAATCACCAGTTTCTAAGACTTGACACCACCCTCGGATAATACTCATATTATTTTTTAAAGAAATAAAATATAAGTTGTTGACAACAAACATTTTTCAGAATACATAGTTGTAAACTGTTAAAAGATCATCGGCCTTTTAATTTAGATACTTTATTGATTGAATTTTTTTACTATATATATTTATATAAAATTGTAATTACTGTTATTTATAAATATCTTAACGATTAGTAATATATACTTTTAAAGTATTTTGTGTGTTTTATGTCGACGAATAAATCACTTACCAATGTCTGAGAGAAGTCATCATTTTCCACATTTTTGCTGATCAAAGAAACGCGCAGCATCGCATATGACGCAGACGTCTGTCGAATTATAAAAATGTTATTTAGTTATATAATGGTGATATCACATAAAACTATCTTTATCTATACTTCTACACTACTATGGTAGCAAATAAATAATTTGTAACTTCAACACCATTGAATCTTTTAATCAGTGACATACACTCACTATTCAGATTTCTTATGCTATAGCTAGTAAAATAAATAAAATCTCATATTAAAAATAAAAATGTGGAATTGGTATTGGTATAAAAACTATATTACGTGGTACACACGTGGTATCTAAGTTCATAAATTAAATAAATCTGATGTCATCAAGACTTCATCAATCCCCAATTTATGAAGATCTCTTCTGGCCTTTCAGGTTATATCTATCAGTTCTATTTTTGATACTTTCAAACATACAAGTGACCTAACATTAAAACCCAACAGAAGCTGATATTTTGAGTGTTCCATACCAGATTGTTTTTATGTCGAATGTCTTATGTCATAAATATGTAACATCGATGAAACTAAACCAAAATTTACACGACCAAAGAAAAGAAGGAAACCCTGAAAAAGCAATTCACCTTGGTAGCAGATTTCTTGGCTTCGCTGGACAACACCGCCTTTAGCAGCGAGGGTCTCGACCGTGGCGAGCGCGGCGACCTCACCGGGGATTGCACGCTAAAGAACCCCGCCTCGAAAGTCTTGCTCTCTTCTGATGGCATCGTCGACTTCTCTTCCGTGCTGTTCTGCCCATCTTGCTCCTTTTTTGCTTTACGCGCAGCTATAAATTAATTATATATTATTAATTGTTGTGTTGTGGGTAACAATACTAATACATAGAAATTGATATTATATAAGATAATATCAAACAAATTAGTAACAACTAGATATAGAAATTCAGACATATATGTATATTATACATAAAATAGTATTTTTAGAATCTAAGAATACTATTATAGACAAATCTTGCGATTTAAAAAAATGCTTCGAATTGGTTACCATCATCATCATCCGATCTTGAATTTTAGTTTAACCATTTCAAACACCAAGAGAATTTTAAAAATCCTGGCAACCAATTACAATCGCCTAGGACGAAAATAGGTTCATCCCTCCTAATTTTCCATTTGATAACAATTTTAGAGAATCAGTTACAACCTTTCGGATCCATTATTACAACTTGGATACCATACAAAACTAAACTAGTATCAGTGAACTATTTAAAAACACATGAACATATCTATTATCGCTTATAAATAAAATTAACAAATTAATATTGTCATGCGCATATCCCGGAAATGGTAGGCAGCTAACTCACGATTAGCCGACGATAATAGGTCAAATGTGACAGGAGGCATCTGAAAGAACTTATGAAAACAAGTTGCCCTACCCGGGATTCAAACCCAGAACTCGTGCGTCAAAGTCGGACATCGACTCCAGTGGATCATAGAAGCGATTTTCAGTTTTCTGACGATTTTAATTATGTAAAAAAAGGTATAATAAAATGAATCTTTTGTTGACAGAAGTTTACCAGCTATAAGATCCTTGAGTCTACTGGCAGCAGGTCGCGCGGGCGCGTTGCGGGGTGCAGGGCGAGCTGCGCGGGGGGCGGCGCGGGGCGCAGCGCGGGCGGCGCGCGGCGCGGCCTTAGCCGGAGATACCTCCTCGCTCCAATTGCGGGCACGGAGCTCCTCGAGACGTTTGAACCGAATGTCTATGTTCTCTACCTGTCAATGAAAATATATAATAAACGAAAGGGAACGAAGTCCCTTATTGCGCGTTGTGAAAGGAGGCTAGACGCAAAAAAATCTTACGAAAAGTTGTCACGACACTTTTTCCGGCGACGACATAAACACAGTGGTTTTTGCTATAGTAACCACGGTGTTTATGTCGTCGTCGGATTAAGCTGTGCGGCCGTGCGCATGTTTCTCTGTCTGTCTCTCTTTTAAAGAAAGCAAGCCAGATATTTTAATTTCTATTTCGCATTGAACAGTGTGGTGTCGCGACGAATATTTTTTTTTTTAAATCGTAAATTTCAGTCCATCCTGGTGTCCCTTGACAGCTCTCAAGTTTTTTTTATTTTATTTTTGCCGACCATTAATTCGTTTTAATACATTAAGCCCTAGTTGTTTCCACGACAACGTCCGTGTTTAAATGGAATTAATATTTTAAATGATTCTTAAATATAACTCGGAAATAATAGTCACTTAAGTTAAGTTACACCTTATTACATCAGCTATTTGCGAGTGAAAGTACCGTCACTACCGGTCCAGCCGTTACAGATTTTAGTGGAAACAAACAGACAGACATATTGGTTTAGCAAAAAGCGGTATTTTTATTATAACAAACAGACACACCAATTTTTTTTACTTGTGATTTTGTGCAGCGAATAGAGGATAGTTAAAAGTTTAATCACAAAATATGTTACAGATATTGGTACGAGACTGGCTACAAATTAAAATTTTTGTGAAGTGTATGGAACATATTTTTAAGTTTCTGATATTAGGGTGGAATATTTACATGAAGCTACGATGGTATTATAGGTGCCGAAATAACGATGAAGCTAATTTTCAGACAGTCCGCTGCGAGCCGTTGGTGACGATGGGACAAATATCCAGAACCCTGGAGCCTTTAGGTTTGGCTCTGGCTGTTGTTCCAGAACTAGACCAACTAACAGTTGGAGGTCTGGTGATGGGCACAGGAGTGGAAACTTCTTCACATGTTCATGGGTTATTCCAACACATTTGTGTCCAGTATGAACTGGTGCTTGCCGATGGGTCCGTGGTGACCTGTAGTAAGGTAAATAAAATCCTCTCCTATGTCTTAGCCCGTTTCTATGTCTGATGACATGGGGGTCAGCTACATAATCTGGGGGCAGAATGACCATATGACCTCTGTAATTAGAAGTAACTACTTTTTTAATCCAGTGGTCACATAGGCCCGTCCGGATTGGTACTATATTATCACTATCTTAAAGATTATACTTGCCATGTCGCGTTCTGAACTGTTGATACTAGATAAATCGTTGTCTAACACTCATGATACAAACATGTAATTTGCTTACTTTATTCTAGAACTGCTGATTCGTTCAGCAAAAATGTTTTTAACCTATTACCCTTTCTCTGACACCCTCAGATAAAGATATAAACTATTCTAGGAGTAATTCAAGTTTAGAGTGAAAAGACATTTTCATAGAGGATTTCAGGCAATGAAGATACATGAACGTATTTTAGTATTTTACCGTAATTTAAAAAGCAATTTAGAAATTAGTCCTGGTATCATGTACATATGGTACATACCATGTTATTTTATGATACGTATGTATACATACCATGTACCTACACATACGTATCATAAAATAACACATTTTCTATCGAATTGATTATTATTACTATTTATATATTTTCAGGATGAAAACCCAGAGCTATATTACGCAGTACCTTGGTCATATGGGACACTCGGATTCTTGACTGCAGCGGTGATCAAAGTTGTCCCTGCTAAAAAGTAAGTTTTTATTCACTCATCATCATCAGCGTTAGTCCCGGCTGTTCCTTACATTTGAGCACGAGAACCTGGGGTCCGCTTTCCGACTTCTACTCCTCCACTTCGCTCGGTCTTCAACATCTCCAATAGTTAGTCCATTGGCACACATATTATGTTCCACGACATCTAGCCAGCGTATCCTAGGCCGGCATCTTTTACCGGTGCCATTTGTTTCTAACGTCAACCGCCGGTTTACGCAAAACATGACTGTACCATCTAAGATCGTAAATTTTTATTCACTACCTTTCTGTATTGCATTTGGTTATTTTGCGTATCATCGAGCGAGGCTCACTTTAAAAATTTAAACGAATTTGTTATCGGGGTTACAAACATCTATGTTCATCAAACAAATATCTGTCTCTGTCGGGAAACTAAGACGAGGCTCGTGGCTGGTCGGTGGCGTAAGGAGAACAGACTAACTCCTTGACCAACGAATCAGTCAACTTCGTAAAAAATTGACATAGCCAGAGATTCATCTTTGGCGGGCATCCAAGCGTAGCTAGTATCATTACCAGCTTTCGTGAATATGATTTCCTTTGTCTATTTTCTATTCTTCGTAGGTACGTGCGTCTAGAGTATCATCCATACTCAAATCTCTCAGACTTGGCAAAACGTTTTCAAGAGGAATCATTGAAGAAAGATCCACATCAGTTTGTAGAAGCTCTCCTTTACACGAAGAGTAACGGTGTGGTGATGGTAGGAGACATGGTAGACAATATTGGGTCTGATGGGAAGGTTGGTAACTGCTTCGTAGCATCACAATTTAAGCTCGTATCCCGAAAATTAACTTAAAAGAGATTTCAGTCAAGATTTTTGTACATTGTTGGGATCGGGTTTCTTTGGAGAATTGAAACTAACTGCTAACCTTTGTCCAGGTATAAAAAACCTGTTAAGTAGATTGTAAATAAAGTCAGCATTTATTTGTCATTTTATTGACTATTTTTAAATGACTTGTCTGAATTGGTGTCATTGCCTCAAAATATTTCTGTTGCCAAAGATCAGTCCACGTATTTTTTTAAAGGATAATTAGACAAAACTATTTAGGTGTGTAAGCAATTGGACGTTCCAGCTTTCGATTATTTTTTCTATGACATATATTGCAAAATCAGAAAACCGTAACTTTAAACCGGTCTTGCTCATGCAAAATCACAAAAAAAAATATCAAATTTACTTGTTACTGCTGCTCTTCAAGTCTCTATAATTTATTCCAGTTCAACCCAATTGGTAAATGGTACTCAGAATGGTTTTACAAGCAAGTGGAAAAGTATTTGATCAGCCGAAACACCCACGTCGACTACATACCACTAAGGGATTACTATCACAGACACACTCGCAGTTTCTTTTGGGAACTTCAGGTATTGTTTGTATTAGATAAAATTTTAACTAAACTATCACTATAAACGGTGTCTAAGGTAAGTCGCGTCTATTCATGAAACTAAAGGAGATTATACCATCTGGAGATTATACTCCTAACCAAGACCTGACCCACCTGAGATTTGCAACCATTTTAACATTTTTTCAGTTCTTCTTTGTATATCTACCCCCTTTATACGTTTCGTTACGATCGAATACAAATGTCTGTAGCATTACGTAGTAAATTCTGAACAAACAAAAAATTTTCGTATTTTTAATATTAACATTGGGACGCCAGAGATCAGACGTTAAGTAACGGAATAGGTACGTTTATAATGTTATTGTAAACGATAATAATCCATGCGCTAAAAAAATCGTCTCTTACATTTCAGGACATCATACCATTCGGCAATAACATAATCTTCCGCTACCTATTCGGATGGTTGATGCCACCAGAGGTATCTCTTCTAAAGCTGACGCAACCAGAAGCTGTCACCAAGTTGTATAACAAAGCTCACGTGTTACAAGACATGCTGGTACCTATTGATGTGTTGGAGGAATCTGTAAAGAAATTTGACGAAGAATTTGAGGTAAATAGTGTAATAGAAAAAAGTAAAATATTTTGTACTGGCTGTGCCCAAGACTTAGTCCACATTTTTTATTAAATTAATTTATTTATACATTTTTAAAATAAAAGTAGCCTAAGCTGTTCCTTGTTACATGAAAGTCTGCTAATGAAAGTCCCGTCAAAATCGGTCTAGTCGTTGTAGAGATTACAAGGTACAGACAGACAGCCAATTTCTAAAAAATATTGTTTCGGTATAATATGTAAACTACCTTGTAAATATATGCACTAAGTAAAAAGCGGTTATTTTAATATCACATACGGACACTCCAATTTTATTTATTTGTATAGATTGGAATCAAACACACTTAGAAATAGCAATTGAAAACTTATTACACTAAAATTATTACATAATAAAAATAGAAACTAAGTTTAGAATGATTATCTTACTTGAAGCGATATCGAGGTCAAGTTGAAAATATACAAAACCAGCAGCAGTCTTTCCAGTTATCGTCCTTGAGTTAACTCTCAATTGTAACTTTTAATGGCATGATCTTAGAATAAAAATTATAATCTTTCAAGTCGACAAAAAAAATTAAGGAAAAAAGTTTTTATTGTCTTTATTTTTTTTTTAATTTGGATACATATGTATGTATGTATGTAGCGGAATCTTTGAGCTTGATTTTCGCCAGGTTCCAGCGGACGGATTGATTTGAAACTTTGCACACCTATCAAGGACCGATGACAATGCAATAATATGAAAACAGTTCCTCATTAT
>DVZL01000797.1:0-20666 GCA_018236625.1 Lasaia peninsularis
TTTGTCTGATTTCAAATTTTTACTCGTAATGAGGTCAAATCTGTTAATATCATAATTATTTCCGTGCTTAAATATTTTATATGAGCCGCGTCAGTAAGTAACTATCAAATAAAACAGGTCACTGGAGTATTTTTCTCAAAAAATAATGTTAAACTATTGTCTTGTGTAAAACTTCTGAAGAAATATTTTTCATATGGAACTTTGAACATCTCTGGTGTAAAAAAAAATATGAAAGCAAAAGTGGCCAATCATTTCAATTTTTTTTTTAATATAAGAGGAGGCAAACGGGCAAGTGGGTCACCTGATGGTAAGTGATCACCGCAGCCCACGATTTCAAAATATTCCTGGTTTAATGACGTTTCTAAAAAGATGTAATATGCCGTTATTGTAATTTAAAAATATTAAACTATTGGTATTAATGTGTAAAATAGGATATTTATTTAATACTAGCAAAATGAAAAAAAATATAATAAAACTAAAAAAATATGATTTTCAGTTGATATTTATTGCATACATATTACAATTGTTTAGATTTTATTTGCAGCGGCTTGAACACGGGCTCGAAGATCTGCTAATGAAATTACTGGCCGCCGGTAAACCTCTTCCTTAAGGCACAGAAATTTAGATCCGGGGATCTTGGGGGCCATAGAATAGTACCCAGACGGCAATTTGAACATTGCTCTAAATTATTGTAATGTATGTATGTATTCAATAAATATCCATTGAAAATCATATTTTTTTAGTTTTATCGTATTTTTTTTTTCATTTTGCTAGTATTAACTAATTATCCCATTTTACACATTAATAACAATAGTTCAAAATTTTTTATTACATTAACGGCATATTACATTTTTTTTAGAAACGTCATTAAACCAGGAATATTTTGAAATGATTGGCCACTTTTGCTTTCATATTTTTTTTTTACACCAGAGCTGTTCAAAGTTCCATATCAAAATTATTTCTTCAGAAATTTTACACAAGACAATAGTTTAACATTATTTTTTGAGAAAAATACTCCAGTGACCTGTTTTATGTGATAGTTATTTACTGACGCGGCTCATATAAAATGTTTAAGCACGGAAATAATTATGATATTAAAAGATTTGATCTCATTACGAGTAAAAATTTGAAATCAGACAAAAAAAAATGATGTTTTTTTTTAAAGTACATATTTCTAGCAGTGGGTTATAATTTGTTTTGGGCTGTCCATTAGTTCTACTATCAGCCTTTCAGAGGTTATCCATTCTTTCCTGGACATCCTGTATATTAACAAACACGATAAGTGCAACAAAAATATGTAAATCACAAGAGTAAAAGACACAAAGACAATACGTGAAATTATAACTTATGAAGCCAATTTAATATATTTCGAAACTTCGTCGAACTTTGTTTGACTAAAAATAATGATATTGAATAGCAACAGACATATTTCCCGATATCAAATACCTATACACGATGAATACGCGCAATGGGCTGGCACGCCTGTCGACAGCCGACCGCAAGTGGCAACGCGCAAGGTATTAGGAATTTCATTTGCTTGTTTACTGAACTTTCCATTCCAAAATTGGGAAAAATATTATTATCATAACAGAAACTGGTTTTCTATAACGTTTGAAATTTTGATAAGAAAAAAACCTGATAGTTATGTAGAAGATACATAGCATATATTCTTGTTTTCATGGATAAGTCAGTTCGCAAAGATCCTGTGAATATTAAACACAATTTTTATAGTTTCAAATATAGTTACTAATGAAAAGTTGTGTGAAAAAAATAAAAATTTTACTGCTCATTGCAGCAGTGACAGCAGCAGGTTAAACAAATACTTGCCAGTAATATATATCTATTGTAAAATTGATCTATGAAATCTGTAAAATTTTATAAAAAGCATTTTGAGATTAGAATTCGTGCCTATTTTTTTTTTGCCAAACGAGCAGACAGATTTCCTGAAGATGATAAGAAATACACGTCGCCTATAGACACCAAAGGTGGAAACGGTGCGTTGCCAACCTGAGGCTGGGAGGGGCTGGATATTATTGGAAAGGCGCGGAATTCGAGGGTCAAATAGATCTAGTAAAAAAGCCAGGTAATTAAGATTCAATTATTTTTAGATAATATATTGTGAAAATATTATAGTTTACGGCGTCATATTCTGAAATATCAATTTTTGAATATGAGTTCCAACATGGAAGTGTACGGGCTTATTTTTCGGGGCCGGGAACGGGAACGGGCCTCTCGGTCGGCTGGTAACCACTGTCGACAACAAATTGCAGGCGACAGTGGATTCCCAACCGAATCTTCGTTTGGACTTTAAATTTAGTATAAAAATAACTTAGTAGCACTTGCGTCAAAATGGAAAGATAAAAAGCTGGATGCGGCAGTGAAACTTAACGCGTCGAAGAATGCGCAGTACTGCCTGTTAGTAATTTTTTACAACCCTACAGGCCTTAGGGCAGTGGCGGATTTAGGCTTACTGCCGCCTTAGGCCCGGTCTGATACGCCGCCCTTTTTTAACGAACAAAATTCTATAGACATCAGAGGTGATTTTTTTTTTAATTAGTATAAATTTTAGCTCTGAAATATTAAAGTTTTGAAAATTTTGCCACCCTACGCTCGGGCCTCACAGGCCTATGCGTAAATTCATCACTACCTTAGGGATCAACTTTCCAGCCGGGCTAAACGATGTTATCACTTCGACTCCACCGAGCAGAAATATAGCATAGGTATATTAATCGGGCAGTAAATAAGTATCTGATAACATGTGCTGGAGCTTCGTTGGATGAATTACATGAGATCTTTTCTAGTTTTACTGTCCTAGGACGGTTCTACATTTACAGAATTTTCCGAATAAAATCCAAAAGGCAGTTCAAGAATGCCTGTATATTCAAAGGATCCTGTGCATTCTACATTTCAAGTTATGATTGTAAGTTAAATCATTTATAGCGAGAGTTGTCTGAACTTGCTAAACTACAAAACCT
The DNA here is from genome assembly GCA_018236625.1 of Lasaia peninsularis. Lineage (NCBI taxonomy): Eukaryota > Metazoa > Arthropoda > Insecta > Lepidoptera > Riodinidae > Lasaia > Lasaia peninsularis. Next base: position 2,976 of record DVZL01000797.1, read on the forward strand.
AAGTATTTAGAAAAAATAAGGGACAATCTGTACAGTATTTAATTAAACACAAAAAAGACATCCCTTTATACAAAAATACAAGCCTACAACCTTCTTAGGAATGCTAACATCCGCCAACCAAATTTAATCGCAAGCGATTCAGTAGTTTACAGTAGTAGTAGTAAGTAAAGACATACAGACATAAATTCTAAAAATGTTAGAAATGTGTTGCCCGTTTTTCGCGCCTAGACATATTTTTTTATAAATGTCTTCATCGAATTAAACTGTAAAGACGCTTGTACGGTCTATTTAAAATAAAATATCCCTGCCAGGAGATCTACCGGTCTTCCTCATCATGAGATAGAATATGCAAGTTACGTTGCAAGCCTGAGGTGAATGTATCGTCTATAGAGTTTAAATGCTGTCAAAACAGGAACACGGCAATGCTCGCCGCATTAATCATCTAAACATAAATAAATATCCCTGAAGTGATAGGCAAAGCTACATATGCATCCACGATTAGCCGACAACATTGGCTCTCATGTACTCCAATACCAAGAAAGTTATGTTTTTCAGATAAACCAAAAACTCACAAGTTGTCTACTTTCTTCTCCTACCTGGAATTTGCATTTTTATTTTTAAATTTCCTTTCTGGAAATCGAATCCGGAATCTCGGTGATGTGTTAAAAAACTTGTTGTGCCCGCGAATTCATCCGCGTTTTAATTGAATTATTTTATACATTTCTAAAACAAACATAGCCTAAGCCATTCCTCATTACATCACCTATTTACCAGTGAAAGTCCTGTCAAAATCGGTCCAGCCGTTTCAGAGATTAGCGGGTACAAAAAATATTGTTTTTGTATACATACCTTGTAAACATACATATGCATTTAGTATAAAGCAGTTATTTTTAATATTACATACAGACATTACAATTTTATTTATTTGTATAGATAATTCCAATTCCGTGTGATGATGAGTACCAGGGCATAATAAAAAACAGTGGTATCCGTAAAGGCCTATATGAATGTATTTATTTATACGGTGTCAGACAGACACGATGTCAGTGGGCGGGCGACTTGGGGGGGCTGGAGGGGGGCGCGGGCCAGTCCGGTTCGCCCTCGTACTGAGTGTTCTCCAGCCGGGTGATCAACCGCTCGTCCTCATCGCCGAATTCACCACCCATTAGTGATGGTTCACCCACTACCATGACGTCCTGGAAACAAACGCTAGATTTATAGATAAGCACATTACGTATACATATGCAAATGTGGACTACTGTAGTGGATATTATGGGTCTTTTATTCCTATAAGATAAGAGAGCATACGGCTCTTCTGATTGTAAGAGACAAATAATTGACAATCTAAAGCGTCGCTATCCATGTCTACCGGCTTCCCTACCCTCCGGACAGGAACACAACATCATTATGTTTCCATCTATCCTCATCTCTACGAGTAGCCTAGTAGGAAGACACAGTCTATTTACAAGGGGACTGGGGCTAATACGGGGAGATACTAGTCTGCCATATTATTATGTTTTAATTAATATTTATCAGGGAAAATTTATTGATAATTATGAATTTAAAGTCTAAATACGTATCAATCAGCTGAAATATTGTGTAATCTTAGAGTAATACAGATATAGCGAAACATTCAAGGGGCAGCAAATTGAATAGTACAAATCGGACTGAAACCGTCTTGTAACAAGAAGGGACCTTTATATTAAATTGATTACAATAATCATTAAATTATTAAAACAAAAGTGCCAACAAACTTTTGATGAAACTATGTTGATAGGGTTGCTACTTAACTCATTTTGTGTATCAACACCAATCAAGCCTTTTCGAATAAAATCATCAGGTTAAGTTAAATTACCGTCGCATTAAGTACGTAGATTGTTATGTTCCATAAATAAATGTATTTACATAAATATTTTCAACACAGGTCCCTCGCGGGGTTGCCAGAGCATCGAGTGTCAGGATTTCTACATACTTGTTTAACTTTCTCATACTTTCCTGTCTTCACACAGACATTTTGGTTTCTCACATCCTGCCATCACCTCCAGAGACACCACACTTGGATGATAAATGAGCAATTTGGTTGTTAACCTTTCATTCTTTCCACATGACTGAACTACCGGAGCTACCCTTTTTCCTTTTTTCACACTAACAATTTCTTTCAATCCCACTCTTTCTCTGATCTCACAATTAAGAATGTGGTCTGCGAGTGTCCATAAATATTGCGAAGCGTTTTTTTTAAAGTGATTCAAGCTTTTCGACCGCATTAACTTTACTTTCATGCCGTTTCTGCCACACTCAACTCATACTTTCTTATATAACGTTGCATATCCCGTGTTCCATTTAGCAAACTTTTCAATTTTTCTTATTTGATTGGTGCCCTAGATGGTTTAGATTCACAAATCAGCCCTGCAGATGGCGCTGCATATACTACCGTTCGCGTTGTCTTTCACTTCGTAATTCGTTTAATATCCTAACAAGTAACCAGGCAATAATTAATAACAATATCTTAGCAACCAAACTCTAGTGAGCCTATCTCTAACCGTAAATCGGTCATAAAACGACATTTTCTGAAAATAAAACCTAGCAAGATCGATTTATCGCCCCCGAGACTCCTTAAAAACAAAATTTCAAGAAAATAGTTCAAGCCGTTTCCGAAATCGTTGATATATACATATATACATAATATCACCACATAGCATAAAACAAAGTTGCTTTCTTTGTTCCCATATCCCTAGGTATGCTAAAATCTTTAAAACTACGCAACGGATTTTGATGTCGTTTTATGAAATAGTTAGTGTTTTAAGAGGAAGTTATTTATGTATAGTATGGGTCGCTAGTATACACACATAAGGTAGACACACACCTGTGAGGCGAGGCTGAAGTTGGGTCCGGGAGATCGTTTCTTGGCGGGCGCGGGCGGCGCCGCGTTGGCGCCGGCGCTGCCTTTGCGCTTGCGGCGCTTGCTCGCCGGCCGCTGGGACTCTGCAACCACATACATTTATAAATACCATTACGAACATATACCCCACCAGCGTTTCACTGGTGGTAGACTCCGGGTAACATAAGGTCTAACAGCCTTAGCGCAGGGCAGCGACGCACCTACAACATCTTTGGTGCCTATAGGCCACGGTTCTTCCTTACCATCAGGAGACCCGTGTGCTACTTCGCTGTTTTATACAATAAAAAATAAATGCAAAAGCACGCATAAGCATATCCCTAGTGAGGGACTCTATGAAAATCAGCATCGAGATTTAGTTCTCTATAATCTGAGATCGTCTGTAATACTCAGATACAGGTAGCAGAATATTGCTTTTTTATTTTACTTTCACTTATATAAGCTACTTTAAGGATTTTTTATATATATTTTTTACATCTGAAAAAAAAAACACGTAACTTTCATTTTATTTAATCACATAATATTGCATTTTTTACCATATTTTATACCATGTTAAACCAAAAACTTTTTACAGTTTGTATGTATATGTTATTAGAATAAAGAAAAGATAGGTTTTATTTTAATGTACACGGAACGTTACATTGGTGTTTTTTAATTTTTGTGATTTTAACCCCTTTATGAGTTGAAAAATTCTGGCAAATCCCATGTACCATAGATTTAAATGAAATATTAAAATTTAATATTGACTTTATGTTCCGTCGTCGATCCCCCGTGAAATGCTTCGCGACCCATAAAGAGAAAAACACTGCTTTAAATAAACGGAGTAGATATTCTTAACATCAAAAGGATAATCTATTTTAGCGATTAAAAGTTCACATACATATGCACCCAACCCACCACATATGCACCCACGATAAGCCGACGATAGTAGATCCCATAACGTGACAGGTGACAAGTCCACCGCCATTTCGGGTACATATACAATCTCAGGCAGTCTAAGGCAACGTTAAGTTTTTCAAATTAACTGACAAAACTTATAGGAAGTCCTATTCGGAAATCGAATGCGGGACCGTCAAAAACCGGACACCGCATACGCTTAACCACGGACGCGATTCTGAATCATATTTTAGTGAACAGATTGAAGTAGAGCCCCAGTGGCCTAACGGTACAGGTTACGGACTTCCATTCGGGTAGTCCAAGTTCGAGCCACACCATGTACCGATGAGTTTTGCTTACGTACCTATGTACATTTTCTGAGTGCCCTTACAGTGAAGGAAAACATCGTGAAGAAACCCGGATTCATTAAATTTGACCAAATTTAGGTTTGGGCCTAGTTTCCCTTCTGGGTTAAGAAGTCAGATTGTTTGTCGGTTTGCGTAAAAACTGGTGTCCTAGTCAAATTCCGATATCATCTGATATAATACGGGATATGGCTAGATAGAGATGAAGTGAGCTCCATCAGATCTATATTACGAAAGTAAACAATACCTGGTGGCGCAACCATTCTCTGCCACTTTTGAAAGAGCGTGGTCTTGAGGCAGTCCCGCGGCGAGAGCGCGTACGCCTTGTGTCGAGACATTAGTTCTTGCATGGGCTCCAATATAACGCACAACTGGAAATTACAAAATAAAAAAATATATTTATTAATTTAATAAGGAATATTCATGTTTCTTTTATTATTTTTTAACAATACTTCAAGTAATTATATAACTGAAACAATATAACACTTGCAAAATAGTGATAAATAGGCTAAAAAAACAAATTATCTAAACTATCATAATTTTCGGTTGATTTAAATGTTAGCGCGGTTATTTGTGACGTCACCGTCCACCGTCCTTGGGGGTTAGAATAAACACTATCGTCTTGAAGCGATCGTGTCATTTTGCACGATTTGAAATGTCAAACTCAAAAAAATATTCTAGGTCTATGGCTATGCAAACCGCTGGTGGTGAAATGTTGCTGCGCAGCACTCCATCAGCTGTGTTCATGTTAGAAGTGACCCAGTAAAAATATGCCCGCCTAGTACGAGCCGCCTAGTAGGGTGGTAGATGGTTTATTCTACAAAGGGAACTCGAACCAACACGTTGACTAATAAGGAATAACTTAGGCTATATAATTTTAAAAATGTTTACTGAAGTAATCGTCATCAACATCATCATCTCAGCCATAGGATGTCCACTGCTGAACATAGGCCTCAACCAACGACTTCCAATAAGACCAAACGAATGCGGCCTGGATTCAGCGGGTTAAAATGATATAAAACCTGAACGTACCCTCAAGTAGTTGAGCGTGGAATTGGTGATGCCTTGCCGGGTGATGTTCTTAGCTAATTGGTCTAAGGCGGCGTGGTCGGGCGGGTGCACCGCCTGCCGCGGTATGAGCTCCCGGTGCGCCCGCACCGCCATGTGCCACGACTTGATACGCATCAGGTCGTCGAATGTGAACTCTAAGATTAACCGCCCTTCTGTACACACCTGGAAATTATAATTATTATAAACAGCTGACCCGGCAAACGTACAAATATCAATTATTTTGTTAAAATAAAATTTAAAAAAAATTTAAATGGATAAAAACCTATTATCAGACCTACCAAATATACATATCGCACTACAGAATGATATCTAACTAAAAGAATCAAAGTTTTTGCAAAATCAAGAAAGATAATTATTTAAATAAATAAATATTACTGGACAAATTACACAAATTTATCTAAGTAAGCAAATTATATGCTGGTGTTATGAGTATTAGACAACGATACTAATACATAGAAATACTTAAATAAATACCAGGATACATTTAATAAACATCCAGACCCGGAAATACAAACATCCATGTTCATCACACAAATGCCTGTCAGCATCACACAAAATCGGTCAGCCGTTTCAGAGATTAGCGGGTACAAACAGACAGACTAAAATTCTAAAATAATGTTGTTTACACCAAAGATGTTGTATATGCATCGCTGTCTTGTGGCTGAGATGTTAAACTAAATCTACTGGCTACCTTACCCTCCGGAACTTGACAATGTCATTATGGCGGCAGGAATAGGTAAGGTGGTGCATCCCTATCGGGCCGAGTTGCTCGGCTGGAATGTCCCAGTTTACCTATATATATACTTGTCTCTAGCTGTTTGGTAGGAGGCAGATGGTCTATTCTATTCTGGGGACCTGGGGGTATTTAAAATTGGTCTTAAATGATATCTTACTTTTGTAAAGACAGGTTTCCCGTGATGCGTGACCATCGTACAGTGGTCACAGTCGAGGGTAATACTTGTGTTGTGGAAGGACTCCTTGGGCTGTCGCATTGTATAATACAACTCTGATACTCCCCCCTCGTATATACTGCGAAAGTATCGGGGTATCAACGTTCTTCCTATCGCTGGAATGGAGAAAAAAACATTTATTAGTATAGGCATTGGGCCAACCATTATTCCTTTTATTCCTTACCCATTGAACTTGGAATTTTGTCTATTTTGCTGACAAAGCATGTTACACTTTTAATATTTTTATACCCGAACAAACTTATAATAAAAAAAAACATACAATAAGGGTAGGAAGTAAAAAAAGGTATGGTTATCACATTTTATATTAATTTGTGTTATAAAAAATAATTTAATATAAAATTATGTATTTACATGAATTATTTATTAATGTCCAAAATTTGTACCTAATTAATATCTCAAAGTTTTATATTAAAGTTGGATATGAATTGTACACAAAAAAATAAACAAAAATTTCTAATAATATTTCCTGTAGATATTTTGAGATGCTATCATGCTAGTAATGCATTTCGAACACTAGGAGTATCACAGACGCATTGTTGATCTTTCAGCATTGAGTGCACTCTTTTCTTTATAGGGTTCCGTACACAAATGGTAAAAACCCTATAACTAATACTTCTCCATCTGTCCGTCTGTCTGTCACGAGGCTGTATCTTATAATCCGTGGTAGTTATAGTTATACAGTTGAAATATTCACAGATGATATATTTCTATACTAATATGCAACAACAAATGCTAATAAATTAAATTCGCACTTCAATTTCGGTTCGAAGCCATGCCATGAGCTTCCTACTAAGTACATTTTCTGAGTGTTCTTACGATGAAGGAAAACAAGAGGAAAGCCGGGATGTCAGAACACCCAATATGGTGACGGACTTTCCACCTGTCACATCATGAGACCTAATATCGTCGGGTAATCGTGGGTGAATATCTGCCTGCCAACCCTTTCGGGGATATGGGGTGGTGATATTTACTTTTAGTAAATATTTAAGGCGGCTCCCATACAACGAACGACACTACCCGGCCAATAGATGTCGCCATCCGTATTTAGATCGCGGCAAAGACGACGAGTACCTAGTCACTATCTAATTATTCGCTTCAAATAATTAAACATACTTAAAACGTGTTTTTTGTAGTTGTCAACAGATTCTAGACGGAGCCCTTCGTGCGCGAGTCTGACTTGCACTTAGCTGTTTTTTTTTATTTATACTTACTGTATCTTTTAGGTCCATCTTCTAGACAAAATGTGAGTGTGAGGGTCGCGTCGTCTTCGAAGAATTCCGTCGCGAACGCGTCCCACCATAGGTTATCAGAGTCCTGGAATATTCAAACGAACGAAGTCAATATTCGGTAGCCGGTATGGGACATCCCTAACGCCCGTTAATGGTATGGTCTAGTACTTCCGATAGCAATATTCCACAAGATGTTTGACGATTTCTGCCTATATAATGTCAGTGCTCGCTCTTGACGTATTCAAGTTTGACTGGTAGGTAGACAATTTGGTTTATCTATAGATATAAATAAAGTTAGAGTGTCTGTGTGTAGTATTAAAAAACCACTTTTACACGTACCAAAATAATATTGTTTTTTTAATTTGTCTGTCTGTTTGTTTGCTCCCTCTATTATTACTTAGTTATATTAGCTACACCGTTACTTAATTATAACATTCCCTAGCTTAAATAATTATGCTAAAAGCTTGTGATATGGGTCAATGACAATTAATACACCGAAATATATCTCGGATCTCTAAGAGCCTCAGTGGCATAGTGGTACGCTCTTCGAATTTCCATTTCGGTAGTCCAGGTTCGATCCCCGCCATGAACCTATGATTTTTTCTAAACTAAGTACATTTTGCGAATGCTCTTACGGAAAAGGAAAACATCGTGAGGAAACCCGAAATTTTTGCCCAATATGGCGACGTTTCGTTTCTGGATTTAACGCAGGAGGCGCCGGTTTAAACTCCCGGGTAGGGCAACTTATTCTCAGAGTTCTTGTCAATTTAGTTATTTGAAAAACAAAATTTTGCCTGAGTGGATCTGTGACGAACTTGTCATTTGTCACATATTAATGGGAGTTAATATCGCCGGCTAATCGTGAGTGAGTCCCAATCCTTTCGGGGATGTGGCCGTGACGATATTTTCTTTTAAATACCAGAATAAAATAGACAAATATGTCGAATCTAAGCCTACTGAATAATATTGGCATGCAAACGACTTAGTCAACAGGGTGATAAAGTAGATCGACTAGCGCGCATATAGGGTATCAGAGGCGAAGCAATCGCGCATAAAACCTGCTACAATGCCAATCATTTGTTTTATTACTGAATTCAGTTATGCACAACCTTGATAGTAAAAAAATGTCATGTTACCAATTTTTTGAACCATATAAATACAACCAAGAAATCAAACCCACCCACGAAGCGCCGAATACGATTACCAGCGCGTCGCCTAACAACTATAGTCCCTAAAATACCAGTGTTACAGAAGTTATATAAAAATGATACAAAACGCCACCAACCTCTGTCCTCTGTTGTAGTCTTTTATTAAGTTCATATACTCTGTAGTCGGGTTGTCCGAAATATGGTGCGTGCCTCCTGGAAACAGAGAAAAAAAAACATATGAGTGATAACTTCTTGGTTTTTCATCTGTGACTATGTCGGAATGTTTATTTATTTAAGACTTTATTTCACAGAGATAATAGGTAACCTGTATCTACTTAGACAATATGACATACAAATTAATAACGAGAAAAAAAAATTAATGTTTGTCTTGCTTTCTCCTGCGCGATTGGTAACCTCTCACGCTTGCATATACTGTGAATTTAAAAAATATATTCAAGAAACTAAAAAAATAAAAATAAAAAACAGCAGTTTCACAGACACACACACATATTATACGCACGCGAACACACATAGCAATCATAGCGCTCGCACACGCGCTATGATTGCTAAATGTAGAATAGGACTAGGTAGGTGTATAGGTTTCAAATATCATGGTCATAAAAACTTTCTTTTTCTATTGGATAAGACAGCGCACAAGCACAAGGGGCTCTGGTGGTAAGAGACAACCGTGGCCTATAGACAATACAAAATATGTTATAGGTGCATCACTGTCTATGGTAGGGCTGTCTAAACAGTAAGTGCAAGTCTACCGGATACCCTCCCTACTCTCCGGACCGGAACACGACAATGTCATTATTGCGACAGGAATAGGTAAGGTGGTAGATTCCTACCTACAGTACTCTACCACCAATGAAAACAAAAAATCAAAGACCTCGTCGATTGAGTAGTTAGCGTAAACGCTTAAAGCCACCGACCAAAGTAGAAGCTCGGGTTCGACACTTCATCACAAAGACCTCCGTCAGGGACAAGTATTTTTGTGATGAACACCGATGTTGTATTTTGGATCCTATGTGCTTATAATTTTTAATCGGGTATATACATATTTAATTACTTCTATGTATGAAAATCCTGCGACAAAGTTAATCGACTTTAAAAAAGTTCATTCTTCGGTACGTTCTTTACGCGATTACTCTGTCAATTAATAATGGATTTTGATGATTCTTGTTTGGTAAAATATGTCAGTCTTCAGAGAGAGTTATTCGCCACATAAATTTTATGGCCATTGGTTCAGCACCTTTTAATTAAAAACTGCCCAGTGCAAGTTGAACTCGCGGACAAAGGATTCCGTACCATTATCTATAAAAATCACGCTTGTTGTACTAGAGCCCCCTTTAAATATTTACTTTATTTTAATTATTTATCTTTTAATTGAATCTATAACCAAATATTATCAAAACAATCACGTTTGTTGTATGGGAGCCCCTTTAAACTAAAATTTTCATATTTTGAAAATTTGAACTTTCAAGCTATAACGGTACATGAGATACAGCCTGGTTATTATGATAGACAGACGGACACCGGAGTTTTAATAATATGGTTCAGTTTTTAGTTTAGTTGGGTACGAAAGTCTAAAAAAATAAACCTCGACGGCATGACAAACCTGATATAGGGTTTTTAAAAGTTCAATTTGTTTAACACAGTACAAAAAGAGATAAGTTTTTATTATCCTCATGTGTTGGCTAATCATGGGTGCATATACACCTCTGCCAACCTCTTCGAGGATATGAGCGTAACGATATATTTTTTTATGTTTTATTTAATTCGTTAGTCATAATATGTGTATACAAAATGTAGGACTAGGGAGCCATAAGGTTAATGAGTAATTATGCAAGCTTACACTTGACCGAATTTTGTACCGGTCTCTCATGGATGGATGCTCTAGTTTTTTGTAATGACATGCTTGCTCTGGAAAAGCATTGTACAACATTTTATATCCGGCTGTCAGTAAGGATTAATTTATTTTATATTTTACATCGTTGGCGTTTTAAATGAGAAAAATACATGTAGTTTTTCACCGGTCACCGGACCGGTTTCAACATCATCAGGGCTAAAACTTAAATTTTACCGAAATTCGGTCGGCTATTTCAAAAACATTTTTCTTTTATTTTTTAGAGATATGCTTAAATATAAAAGCTCTAAAGAGATATGCTTAAATATAAACTTTACCTTTAAAACCTACTTTTAATGTCACTACACATTTTTATGTGGTAGCACCTGGGCGACCGAGCTTGGCTCGGTAGTTTTCGCCTACTTGAAAGAATTGCCATCTGAGGGTAAGTGCGAAACCGGAGTCGGTACTATTTTACACCAAGTTCTACTTATAGAGTTGTATAGATGTCGTGATTTTCGCAATTTCATAAGACCTAGACGTATCTAGGCTATTTTTTTAACTCACAAATAACTTAACAAATTTTAGCGAAATCGTTAGAATCGTTTCCGAGATCGCCGGTATAAATTAATATACAAGAATTGCTCGTTTAAAAGTATCAAGTAGATATATATCGTACGAATATTTAAGCGCCACATCAATTTAAAAATGATAATAAAATTATTTACTAAAGCAAGTAAATATATCCAAAACTAGTTATAAGCGGCCATGCCTATAGGTGTCTATAAAAAACTTATACAGTTTGTTAGTCTTTCTATACTATAAAAAATACGTCACCGATCTTACGTCATTGGCACTTCCGAGAACAACGAATAAACATGCGTGAGGGATTTGTTCGGAGGTGAATGAATCCTTAAGGTACCATTACACGGTCATGCTAGTCTCACTCAGTGCCATCAGTCACGATATGTTTTTGTAACATTAAAAGGCGGATTTTGTGGTGTTCTGGCCACTCTAAACAAAGTAATTGGGATGATCCATGCAATATTAAATACCGGATAAATGCGAATCGGACTCGCGCAATAGGGCTTTGACTTTAAAAAATCGTCGGTTTTAGTCAGTTCTGTATCGTTATATATAAAAAGGACAAAAACATCACGCTTGTTCTATAGGACCATCATTTAAATATATTTATTTTATTTTGTTTTTAGAATTTGTTGCTATAACGGCAACAAAACTACATCATCTGTGAAAATTTCAACTTCTTAAGTATCACGGTTCATGGGATACAGTCTGATGACAGACTGATAAGACAGATAGACTTACGGACAGCGAAGTCTTAACAATATGGTTTCGTTCTTACGCTTTGGATATGGAACCCTAAAACAGATAATATGTCACCGGTCTTACGTCATTGGCCGAGAACAACGAATTAACATTTGTGAAAGATTTGATCGGAGGTGAATGAGTCCTTAAGGTACCATTACACAGTCATTCTAGTATCACTCAATGCCATCAGTTTTTGTAAGTTTAGAAGGATTTTCAAATATTTCAATTTTTTTTACAATATTATATAGATCTAATTACATATATTTTATGTTGGTCCTTTCTTTTCTCTTTTGGTCTAAAGATTGGCTGGTAGATAATGCTGTACGCATTAAGTTCGCCTTTGTCTATACTAATATTATTTTAGAACAAGGATTTGATTGTTTGTTTGTATTGAATAGGCTCCGAAACTACTGGACCGATTTGAAACTCTTTGACCATTAGAAGCCAACATTATCCCTGATGAACATAGGCTACTTTTTACCGCGGGAAAATGCTTTATTCCTACAGGAAAACGGGTAATGGGAGGACGGGTAGTAAGAATTATTTTTCCGTACATATCTATTTCACATAACTTCTAAATGGCTAAAACGATTGGGTTGGATTGCTTAAAGATATTATGATGGTTTCCTGTATAATTTAAAAATATATTTGGACCCGGTAGGTGGCGCTGCAGTCATTATGTCAAACTGCGAAGCCGGGCCGAGCAGCTAGTATAAGATATTAATATAATTATGATGTACAAAAAAATAAATAAAATAATATATTATACATAATATGACCTATGGCCGAGCGTAATTGATGTGCGAATAATGAGGAATGGGTGATATTATTAACGTAGTAGGTAGTTACGATCCGATCCGGTGGCAAAATGTAGACTTATGTAGACGCGTCAGAAGAAACGCTTGTGTGATGTATGTGAAATAAAATGTTATCTAACACCTGTAGTGCGTAGTCGGTGACAAACATTGACGTATTAGGTCCCGAGTTCGATTCCCGGTTTATCTCAAAAACATTACGTAGTCTGATATAAGATGTGTGCGCGGTATAGCGACATATGGTCACATCCATGATTGGATACTTACATAGTATGCATAGTTCTGCCTACCCCTTAGGGAGCATTTAAGTATTACGTAAAGCTATTCTTGAAGATGTTTAATTTTCCAATAATTTTTTTATGAGATAAGACAGCGAAATACACACGGCTCTTTTGATAGTAAAGGACAACCGTGGCCTATGTCCTATACACCATAAATGTTATAACATAGAGGTGCGTAAGAGGTTATAGAATTCGAATGAATGTTCCTTATTCAGGATTCCGTGCCCAAGTCGAATCCTATTATTAAGACTTCACTGCCAGTCTGCCTGTCACCAGGCTGTATCTCATCAACCGTGATAGCTAGACAGTTGAAATTTTCACGGATGATGTATTTCTATTGGCGCTATAACAACAAATATCTACTAAAAACATATAAAACAAACGAGATTTTTTACCCAACTTCGTGCGGGAGTCCGACTCGCACATGGCCGGATTTTTTTTTTTGTATGTGTTACGCAATATTGCTGACACTTAATTTAATTTTGTATTGTGTTTGACGTGACCCTATGGCGGAGCTATGTAAACTTTGTTTTAGTACTTTTTATAAATATAAACAAAAAAATGTTCATATATTTATACGATCACTGAATATGGATGTAATTTTTGCAGTATTGCTGCATTTAAGTCATCAGAGTTTAAATTATATGACAAATACTTATCACATTAATCTATAGTCTATATAAATTAATAAAATTGTAGTTTTTTATTAATAATCTTTTCAACCGACTTTAAAAAACGAGGAATAACTTCGTCGTAAATGAACCGATTTTGATATATTTTTTTGTAGGATAGGAGATACTTCAAGGGTAGTCCCATGACAAGAAAACCGGGATCTGATGATCCTAGAGAAATTGAGTATGTGAAATAGAAAATTGATAATTCAATAAAAAATAATTCTGTTTTTCTGTCTAATACATTTTATTATATTTTTATAGTCTTGCAATTTTACAATCCGAGATCCATGAAACGCCAAAACTTTTTTATGGGATAAGCGAACAAGCACACGGGTCTCCTGATGATAAGAGAGAACCGTGGCCTACGGACACCATATACGTTGTGGGTGCGTCACTGTCTATGGTCAGTTTGTTAGACCGTATGCGCAAACATCTTCAGACCGGAACATGACAACGTTAAAACGGCGGAAGGAACAGGTAAAGCGGTGACCTCACCCGGACGAGTTGCTACACAGCACTCTACCACCAGCAGTCATGTTAGAAGTGACCCAGTCAACCTATGCCTCTCACGAGCTGTCTGGTAAAAAATAAAAACTTAGTAGAAACGACGAGACCACTATGAAGTATGGATAGACGTGGCAACAAAACAACGTAGCCTGTATCACTGTCGTTAAGTACGGGAAGTTTTCTCATGATTCCCGCGTTTAAAGTCTATTCATATAATTACGAAAAATCATGAAAATGAAAAACCAGCCAATTGCGAGTCGAACTCGTGGGCGTTTTGAAGCGTATCTTTTATCTAAGTATATAAAAAACGTCACATAAAATCACGATTTATTTATACTTCACTAGCTGACCCGGCGAACTTCGTACCGCCTAACAGTCAATGTATGTCGTGTTACCTTTAAGCTGAACTAATTTAGACTTTGATGGACATAATACAATGATACAAAATAAATATTAATATTGATAGATATATAAAAGCATTTTATTATGATGAATAATACACACAGAAAGAATAATAAAATAAAATACAAAATAAATGTCTAAACGAACGTAAGTGTTTATTCTGTAAGGACGCAAATATATTTCTTCTTCTAAGAACTTCTAAGTATCTGCTTATGCATTTTCAACCTTTTTACTTTATTAAAAAAAAAAACAGACGATGCATAAATGTCAATCACTATAATTATTTATTATTATACTATAAAAAAAATATATAGTATTTGACAGGATGGACAACAAATATTCGACATGTGCTACTTAATCATATATTGAAAATCTTCATCTTTCATAATTATTTATTCATCTTTATTCTATTCTGCTATTCGGGGCGGAGACAAATCCAACGAATTAAAAACCATCAAAATTGGTCCAGCAGATCTCGAGTCATAAGTGTTGTAACAAACCCGACTTTCTTTTTAGTAATAGACTTTTTAAACTCCTTATGTACGAAACCCTAATGCAGAGGGAGCAATAACAGATAACTGGTGGCTGTTTTTAAAGTATTGCAAGGTAATTTTAGGTAAACATTACCGTGCATATTGTGAAATAATACAAGTTAGTCTTATTGTTAAAAATAAATATTTTGACAGTTGATCTACCAGGGCACAATATTAAATACAAGACGATATACCTAAAATAGGGGTCCGGTATGGGATGGTACATCGGCGGCGGCGCGTACTCATGATACTGGAGTTGCTGCTGCAGATGGTGCGGCGGATGGTGCGGCGAGAGGTGGTGGTACTCGCCCTCGCCGCCGAGCGAGCCCAGCGCCACCGGCATGTATGCCACTTTGTCACCGATCCATCTATCCGTAGCTAACTAGCTTACAACTCCACTGATGTACTAATCGCCTGGTACTTTGTAACAATTATTGTTTTTTTTCCCACAAATGTTCTATTTTTATTTAATAGTTAAATAAATAACTATTAAGCAAACGATCTTTCAAACACTGTATTATTTTATAATGTTTAAACAGCTATAATGTAGACATATAGTTTATCACCACTTTTATAACACTTTATTAAACTTATAACTCCAAGTCCACGAGATATATAATTTTCTAATTTACAACGATTATATAAATAATTTTATTATTATAAATAACTTAACTTTGGAAACTTTGGTATTTATTGCACTATTACCGCTAAAAACATATACACACAAAATATATTACTATTTAAGTATTCCAAATTTAAAGGAAACGAGTCATAAAAATTGAAATCGATAAACAATGTTCGAAATTCAAATGAGTGAACAAAATAATTCTTGTGAGCACTAACTAAATGAACAATCCGTAAGCGACTGATAAAGTATTTCGAATTTTTCGCGCGGGAAGTGTCATCGTAGCGTAAAGAAACGTCCTAAATCCTTTATGTACATAGCCTTGCTACGCGGGTATGGCCTTTGTCTCGTAGCAATAGAGGCGATAAGCCGGCCGATAGTCGTCTATCCGTCGGAGCGGCAACGTCGCGTCAGCTGGCTGTGCTAGTAGCGAGCATTTGGAAAATGGAAAGGTCAACTTCGGTTACTATTTTTTTACACCGGCCGCTTTCGTAAGTTCATACTTTTTATATCAATCCGCATGCAATAAAAGTAGGTTATCTTTATGAAGATAGTATTTTTAAAATAGAATATATGCACTTCTTTATTTTTGAATTGGTGGACATTGCCAATTGGTTATTGTTATTTTGTAGCTCATTCGATTAGTATTTATTCAAGCCAGATATTTCATTTAAAAAGGAAAAAGTTGTACGTCAAAAATATATGTAATAATAAAAGGCATTGTTTTCACCGCAATGGCCTCGGAATATGCGACGTTGCCGCTCCGTGCGCTCGCGCCATACTTTTTACTGTTTCTTGGGCACATAGAGCGCTCATTACGTTACGCACACATCGACAACGATGATATTGTTATATCAACATACTACAAACATAGTGCAAGTGTACATAATGTACTAGCTACGAGCCCGTAGGTATGTAGGTGAGCTACGGCGCGGCACACAAATCAAACACGACGTCTATAAATAACCGGAGAGATGTGTCCGTGAAATTTTCACGCGTCATTTTTCCCATGTATGGGCGCAGCCTAATTTACGCGTAAATCATGGTGTTTATTCGTATATTCCTGGTACTTTATATAAAAACTAAATCATTTTTTACTTATACAAAAACACAATCTAACTTTCATTAATTCCTTGTACCTTTTAACAGTCACAAATTTAATTAAAAAATGTACGCACTTTAACCCAAACACTTATTACAACGTTAATTTTCTATTAAACATTTAACTAATATTTTAACATAAGATTTGTTCTAACACCTCAAACACTGTCTAAAATCGAGATAAGGCGTTTAACACTCGCGAAAAGCGGAAAGTGTGTCATACTGATGTCAATGTACTAAGACGCGTAAACAGTACACCACATGTAGCGCTCCAATGCGGAAATCCCGATAAATTACGTACATTCGGGGCACTTTACGTCCGAATCCCGCGATTCCCGAATACAAAGTGCGTGTTGCCAATTGAAAAATGGTAAAAATTCGCAAATCGATGGCGAATTTTCAAGTGCAGTTTAACGTTAGGTACCGGCGACGAGCAGTGCACCTATGTAAAATACATAGAAGTGTGCTGACGAGTGACGAACTGTCAGCCGCTCGGATAGCTTCGTCTAGCGTCGGGCGTCATCGTGAGCGATTAGATTACTGTGAAAGTTTGAAATGCTTGGAAATTCGAATAGTACATAACTGCGGAAACACTTTCAAGGTTCCATCAAGTTAACAGGGTCACTTATATGAAAGATTACCCAATCGTTAAAAACAACGGTATGATTCTTAGTAACATAGGTATGTGACGACCCCACCGCCCGCTCTTGAAATAACTATTTCAAAAACTCTTTTTTAGGCTAGCAATAAGACTTGATGACTTTAGAATCGACTGGCAAGGGATTGGTACTTACAGTACTATCACAGATTTAGGTACATTTTCCTGCGAGATCTCAGTGCTCACCAATGACGTGTTCCAAAGTGGGAGATTTGTTGGTGAGCTAACTTAAATAATAGGTCTTTGGCGCCAAACGAATCTGTCGTTTATAGATAATACAATACGATTTGTTCCGTATTCGCCCCAACTTTTCGTCCCAAATTCCATAAATTTCCTTATTTGCCCCACATACGAAATATTT
>DVZL01000798.1:0-20662 GCA_018236625.1 Lasaia peninsularis
CAACCAAACAAACAAACAAACAAACAAACAAACAAACAAACAAACTTTTCCTCTTTATAATATTAGTATAGATAATATTAGTATAGATAGTATGGATTAGCATATTATGGGATTTGCCAAAACTATTCCACCAGAGATTGTAAAGGTGCATCGCGAATATAAAACTGAAAATCTGTAACTGATCGTCGTCCCAGATTAAGATTTTTGATTATATACGTATGGGAAAATCCGGGCGAGTCTTTGCAGGGGCTCTACTCAGTATGACTGATATTTTCCCCCTCCAGGCGGAAAGAAGCTTTTCCCCCCTGCGCTAAACAAAATTGCCACTCATATTATTATATCAGACTCAACCGAGCAGAAAAATAGTATTTACACCTTGAACGATAAATAAGAAAGCCTCAGATCCAATGTTTGTCAACCTCGACTTCAACTCGATCTACAATTTCATAATATAGAGATTTTTTTATTTTATTGTCCTAAGAATGCAAGGTACTACTATATTCATGCATACGTGCGGTTATTATGACACATCATTACGATTCTAAAATTTACAAATGAAGAAATAATCAATTAAAGCATATCTTACATATTTCGGTTTTGGTTCGACATTTAACTTATGTGCATTTTTTGAGTGTTCTTAGGGTGAAAAAAAATATCACAGGAAAATTCGGAATTGGTGCCAGATATGGCGCCACTTGCCTGTCTCTTGGGACTTAATATCGTCGGTTAATCATGGTAATGTGTACTTCTGCCTATCCTTTCGGACATATGGGCATGACGATATTTGTTTATATATCAAGATGAACTAATTTGCTCTACGCATCTTAGCTCTGCCAGTAACATCAAATCTAAAACTTTAAACGAGCAATCATAGTATGTTTATTTATTTATAATGACCACATCGGAAATGGCTCTAACGCTCTAAATTTTGATATCTATGAGTTTTGGGGACATAAAATTGTTCTAGATAGGTCTAGGTCTTGAAATGAAATCGCGAAAATCATAACATCTAGCGGGTATCATCGATTTGCGGTGTACTTTCGTTCCTAAGACTACTGTCAGATGGCGTTTTTTTAAATAGGTGAAAACTGGCAAAAAAGAACCACCGAGCCGAGCTCTATTTTTATTTCAACAATATATGTTGGTGCACTTAAATTAATGGTTAAAACGTATTTGAATAACGAACATTAAGAAAACACAATTATTTGTAATTGTGTGTAACAGAAAAATAATATAAAAAGTGGTGGTGCAGAAAAGTTGAAATATGAATCTTTTAAACATTTGTTCTTATTCTAATACAAAGAGTTACGGCGGTAAACACGTAGGCGCTCCCCGACTGTAACTGAGGAAAATTCTTTCTTTGTGTCTAACCCACAATGTCCCGCTTTGAAATAAAGCATTCCCTTTCATTTAAAAAGATTTAAGGGTGTACAATTTTTCAAATTATAAATGGTGATAATAGAAGGAAAAAATTACGGAGAATTTGAAGTACGTAACAACTCCAATGTTATACGATTTAGTTATTTGTTTATTTATTGTATTTTTGCTTGTATATAATAATTTTTATTAATTTTTGTATGTGATAAGACAGCGAACAGGCATCGGGTCTCCTGATGGCAAGAGGTAATCGTGGCCTATAGACACCGTAGATATTGTAGGTGTGCCGCTGCCCTGTGGTCGGGCTGTTAGACCTTATATTCAAGTCTACCGGCTATCCTACCATCCGGTACGGAACACAACAATGTCTCAAATACCAAGTCGAACCGGTTTATCATGGAAATCGATATTTTTTCTTATATCTATCACTCAGAGACGTGAAAAAAAATAAAAAAATACATTGACGCATTTATTATATTATTATTATCATATTGGCATTAGTTCATTTGAATATCAATACTAATAGTCTCCATGGTATAGTAGAGTCAGTGTCCAACTTTGACGCACGAGCTCCCGTGTTCAATTCTTGGGTAGAGAAACTTGTTCTTATAACTTTTTAAAGTTTATCTGAAAAAGATAACGTTTGAGATTTGATTTGTGTCCGATATGACGTAGGACTTGTCATCTGTCACAAAATGGAACCTAATATCATCTAAATCTAAACTAATCGTGAGTGCTTATGTTCATTTCCCTATTTTTGGAAATATGAGTCCGCGTTTAAATTTAATTATTTATTCATTTCTAAAATAAAACTCCAAAAAAAGTAGCCTGCATCAGCTGTCTGCCAATGTAAGTTCCGACAAAATCGGTCCAGCCATTGCAGTGATTAGGGGGTACAAACAGACATACAGACATGAATTAAAAAAAAATATTTTGGCATATGTCTGTCTGTCTGTCTTTCCATCCATCCGTCCGTCCATCCTTCCGTCCTTCCGTCTGTCTGTCTGTCTGTCTGTATGTCTGTCTGTCTGTATGTCTGTCTGACAGTCTATCTGACTGTCTGTATTTCTGTCTGTCTATCTATCTGTCTGTCTGTAAATTCTAAAAAAAATATTATTTTGGTATATGTCTGTCTGTCCATCCGTCCATACTTCCGTCTCTCTGTCTGTCTGTCTGTCTGTCTGTATGTCTGCCTGACTGTCCGTATGTCTGTCTGTCTGTCTGTCTGTCTTTTTGTCTGTCTGTGCTTGCTAATCTCTGAAATGGTTGAATCGATTTTATTTAGAAATTTATAAAATAAAATAACTAACTAAAAACGCGGACGAAATCACGGGCACAACTAGTCATTAAATAAAAACACGGTCGAAAGTGAGGTTAGTCTGAAATTAAATCTATATAAAAATGAAACAGATAGTCACAAATATCTTCATATATCTATAACTAAACATAAGCATTTGGTAAAAAGCGGTTATTTTAATATTACATACAGACACTCCAGTATATCTTATTCTAGTTGAACAAGATAGACTAGAAGTTTCGATATAAGACCATTCCGTTATAAACGTAGCATACGTTTATAATGGAATGGTCTTATGCAATGTTAGTAAAATAAGCATAACGGATATAGTCTTTTGAATTTATGAAGGTTGTTGACAGGAAAACCGTAGACCACAAGGAATGACTTGTGTTAGTTTTGGCCTGTTTGGGATATGAAATACGATATTACTTAAGCAAACTCCGGTAAATGTGAAAAACTTGGTCAAATATAGTACATATCGCACCCTTAGAATTAAAGTGGCCTTATTCAAAAAAATGCACATTGTGAGCAAGTACATTTAAAAAAAATTATAGTATTGACCTGTACCTGTAGCCACGAATTCATCTGGGTTTTTAGTTAATTATTTTATTTTAAAAATTTTTAAAATAAAATTGTAAAATAAAAGTATCTTAAGCCTTTCTTTGTTACATTAGCTGTCTGCCAGTGGAAGTCTACTCGAAATCGGCCCAATCATTTCAGAGATTAGCGGGTACAAACAGACAGCCGAAAAATCTAAAAAATACTGTTTTTGTATATTTTTTTTATGGTAATGAAAGGCAAACAAGCAGAAGGTAAGAAATACACGTCGCCTACAGATACCAAAGGTGGAAATGGTGCGTTGCCAACCTGAGACCGGGATGGTAAGTCTTTTGCGTGAGTAAGTTTACAGGTTACCCTACCCTCTAAACCAGAACACGACAATGGCGAGCACTGCCGCTATTATGGCAGGTAAGGCGGTGGTACCGATCCGGGTGAGTCGTTGCGAGACTCTACCACCTAGTCAAAAAATTTACCTTGTAAACATACATATGCATTTAGTAAAAAGTGGTTATTTTAATATTATATACAGACACTCCAATTTTATTTATTTGTATAAATGTATATATGAATCATATTTATTTATTTAATCTTTTTTGTATATCATATACAAGTATGTTATACAAAAGACGAGCTTAATGCGAATGAAAAAATGAATGCAGAATGCTATCAATCTCTACCAGCCAACCTTTGGACCACAAGAAAAAATGAAACAATAATGACAGATGCATTAAAAATAAAAAATAAAATTAGATACACAATAAAAATATAAAAAAATACAAGAACTTACAAAAAAAAAACTAAAAATTTACAATACATAAAAAGAAAATAAAAAAAATGAAAATAAATGTTTAGTATGTTATGTTAATCCCATGAGAAATAGTTGCCATATAAGTCTTTCAATAGAAAACTTTGAAGTTAATTGCTTAAAGTGAGAAGCTCATTCCATAGACGGGAAATTTCATCATAGTTTACTTCATAAGGTCATATCTCAAAATTAACAAAAAGAAATGAAATAATTCCGCTATTTTTATTTAAAAAAAAAAAAAAACAAAAAAATATCTTCAAGTGATTTTTTAATTTTATGTATAAATGTACTTAAGAAACATGAATTATATCAAATACTAAGAAACGTTTTAAGATATTAAACAAAAGAGCCTCATTATTTAGGCTGAGAACTCAAGTTACAGTTAAATGTGCGGAACAGAATTGATAAAGCTTGTAATTTACAAATTGTTTGCACTAAATAATGTAAAACGTTGTCGCGAGAAACCGGGACTTGTAAATGGGGAATCCCCTTTTACGTAAAATAAAGAAGGTGTATTCGGAAATAATGGGGAAAGCGAAACAAATCTCTTTAAGAATTCAAATCACCTTCGTGAATTGAGAAAACTCGATGGCGACGATAAAAAGGCGTAAAATACGGTGAGCGGATAAATTAACTTCTGGAATTGAAGTTTGGAGATTTTATCCAGCTCTTTTGATATCCAGCTGTCTATCTGCCTTAAAATTCGTAAGATAATTTCAAGTACAGGTGAAATAAATAAAGCCGGCCAAGTGCGAGTCGAACTCGCGCACGAAATGTTCTGTACCATTATATCTATAAAAATTGGAAAAATTTGTTTGTTGTATGTGAGCACCCTTTATGTATTTATTTTATTCTGTATTCTGTTTAGTATTTGTTAGCAACTGAAGTACATCATTTGTGAAAATTTTAAAGGTCTAGCTATCACGGTTCATGAGACACAGTCTGGCGACAGATAGACAGACAGACAGACAGACAGACAGACAGACAGACAGACAGCGGAGTCTTAGTAATAAGGTTCCGTTTCTTACACTTTGGTTACGGAACCCTAATTGTCATGCCTACACCGCCAAAACTATAGACAGAGGTACGTAATTAATGTACCCACTTATTTTTTTTTTTAAATAATCTTATTTTTACCCAAGTTTTTATGATTATATGTCTATTAAATTTAATAAAAATGCCCTGATTTCTGTTCCCAATAATTTGATTGTTGACGAATCCGTTTGTGAGTTAGCGCTTTTTCGCTTTTTTATTCAAAACCCAAATGACGTACGAATGAAAGAGATAAAGCTTTTTGTAGGGAAAGAAAATATTGTCATCCCTATAATACAAACAACTTGTCACCCTTTTATCGCTATATTTTTACATGGAAAATCCTTGGTAATGATATTTACGATTTTTACAAGCGTTGCAAAACACCCTTTGAGAAAACTCGGTTTTATATTTATTACTATCACGTTTTCGAAGTGAAGCAAAAGCTTAAGCGAAAATTCGATGTACTACATGATAGACAGCGGTTGTTGGAAGCAATAGTAACGAAATAAAGAAACCCGCCAAATTAGAGTCAGACTCGTACACGAAGGGTTCCGTACTATCTATGTGAATAAATAAAATTGGAGTGTCTGTATGTAATTTTAAAATAACCACTTTTTACTAAACGCGTATGAATGTTTACTAGGTACATATACCGAAACAGTGTTTTTTAATTTTTTTGCCTGTCTGTCTGTCCGTCTGTCTGTCTATCTGTATGTCGGTCTGTTTCTTCCTACCCTCTAATCTTTGAAACGGCTGAACCGATTTTGACGGGACTTTCACTGGAGGACAGCTAGTTTAATAAGGAACGGCTTCGGCTAATTTTATTTTAGAATTTTAGTTTAGAAATGTATAAAATAAAATATTTAAATAAAAACGCGTACGAAGTCGCGGGCACAATTATTAGTTATCTATAAAAAGCTGCTTTTTCTGCTTTTAGTATTTATTTTTATAGCGGCAACAGAAATACATCATCTGTGAAAATTTTAACTGTCTAGCTGTGACGATTCATGAGATACAGTCAAGTGACATACAGACTGACTGACAGACGGACAGTTTTATCTTAGTGATAAAGTTCTGATTTTACTAATTGTGTATGGAACCCTAAAAACTGAAGACGTCACGAGTATACAGCTTTTCTTATTACTAACTAATATCTCCATGAAAACATAACTTACATAATTGACTAATTTTACTAAATTAAATATGTACACGAAATTCAATTATTATAATAAATCTTCGTCCATCAATCCCACCAAAACTTCGCGAATTGTTACTTTAATTTAGCAAATCGCGATTTAGATTAAAGATACACGCCTTCAGAGTAACCAATATAAACACGTGATCATTTTGCGCAGCAAAACACCTCATTTTTAAATTTCACAGGAGAAGACTTTTAAAATTGTTTTCGCATATAATTCCTCGTTTCGGATAGCTATTCATAGAAAGTTTGAAGTCTTTACAAAATTAATTATTTATTTAGTTTTACGTAAAAATTTATAGTTCTTTAAAAAATATCGTAATAAAAGACTTAACAAAACAGAGTGTCCTGAATTGTGACTTTGTCACCCCGACGGTGCGCTATGTTCGATTACAAATGTCAATATAGGAAAAAAAGCTCAACATTATAGAAACGCTAAAATACAAAAACAAATTTAATGATAATATGTTTTTTTTTATTGTTAGTAAAGATTAAAAAGGCCGTTGTTTTTAATAAATGTCATTCACATTGAATCTTGGGTGCATAATTATATACTGCCTACTCTTTCGGGGTTATGGGCTTGATAATATTTATTTATTTATAGATACAGAAAATAAACAAACCTTTGTATCCGGCTTCGGTTTTGTAGTATGTCTATGGACTC
Source organism: Lasaia peninsularis (assembly GCA_018236625.1). NCBI lineage: Eukaryota > Metazoa > Arthropoda > Insecta > Lepidoptera > Riodinidae > Lasaia > Lasaia peninsularis. The sequence continues at coordinate 6,938 of DVZL01000798.1, forward strand.
TCCAGACTTTCGTGAACATGGCACCGTAGGCCATCGAGAAGCCGATGGTCAGGAGCCAGGCTCTAGCAGCACACAGCCCGGTGTAATGGTCTGGTGTGACCCATCTGCCATCTATGCCCAGGGCCACAGCAGCCCCGAAGCACACACAGCAGCCACACAACATCACAGTGTTGCAAGCAGGATGGGACCATTGTATTACCCTAAAAGAATAAAGATATTTTACTTTTTGGAACGAAGATCCTTATCGCGCGTTGTGAAAGGGGGCTAGACGGAAAAAAATCTCACGAAAAGTTGTAACGACACTTTCTGTTTAAGCTATTGTAAGCTGTGCGGCGCGCGCATGCTTCTCTGTCTGTCTCTCTCTCTCTCTCTCTTATAGAAAGCAAGTCAGATATTTTCATTTATATTTCGCATTGAACAGTGTAGTGTCGTGAAGATTATTTTTTTTAACGATTAATTAGTGAAGGAATTGAAATAAAAAAAAATAATCGTAAACTTCGTTCCATCCGAGTGTTCCTTGACACCTCTCAACTTTTTTTTCTTATCCAGTTCAGATCAGCGCCTCTGTGGTGTAACGGTACGACTGTCACCCGTTAAGACCATTACTCGCGTTGGGTCCCGGGTTCAATTCCCAGGTTGGGTAACTTATCTTCAATGTTTTTCATATTATTCTGAGTAAACATTACCTTGCTCGGAATTGGAATGTACCCATAGTGCAATAGACATGCCACCTATTACATTAGAGCCCTAGCACCTTGTTTTTTGACCGTTATATTTGGAAATATAAAACCTTATAAAACATTATGTCATTTAACAACAAACAAACTGAAGTCATAAATTTTTGTGAATTAAAAACGTCCAGTATAATCATTAGAAGCTATTTGTGGAGTATACGTTTATCTTATAAGTAGTTTTTCATTAAAAATTAGATTATGTTTAATTACGAATGAAGTATCACCAACTGCCGAGTATATTAAACATTAGAATTACCATTATATCAAAGCGTATGAAGGTAAAGCATAAAGACAACGATGAATTTAAATTGCAATTAAGAATCCCAGGGACACACTAAAACAGTACCGTCGTAAAAGACTCCGTTTTTGTTATAGCCATCAAAAGTTATGTAACCAGTCCTGATGGTACTTAACCACAAAACCTTATCTTTATGTGTTTAGTTAATTACCTTAAAACTCTTTGGTATTCGTCAGCGAATTTGTCTGTATTATCTATAGCACGTTCGTGTTAAGAATACTGTGTTTCATTATTACTTTCGTTTTAATTTAACTCAGTAAAAGTAAGCTTGGCTTATTACATAAGCTGTCAGTTATAGTCCCATCAAAATCGGTAGTGCCGTTTTATAGATTAGCGGGAACAAAGAGGCAGACAATTCTAAAAACTATAATTTTGGTATATTGTATACTACATACAGACTCCATTTTTATTTATTTGTACAGATGCGAAATTTTGTGAGTATGGATGTATGTTTATTAGTGTTTCAACAAGTTTCACAAAGGTTGGTTACATAAAAAAGAGTGTATGTTTTTACACATTAAGTATTATAAGTCGAAAACGAAGAAAATAAATATTCTGTCCTTTGATAATAATTCACGTGGGGATTCAAAAATTAAATTAAAATAAATAAGGATAAATTCAAATTCGCAGGCGGATAACCAGTCACTTATAACTGTGAAGACCAGTTTTTGTGCCGCCTGTGGCTAGTCTGTGTCAAATTTTAAAGCACAGGGTCCCGAGTTTGATTTCCGAGTTCGATAATTTTTTTTATGAGTTATTGCCGTTTCTTAAAGAACACAACTTTAGATATATTCTATAACTATATTCTGATCACATTTTGTTACGTAATAAATATTATCGCCTCCGTGGTGTAGCGGTACGGCTGTCACCTGTTTAGACCATTAGCCGCGTAGGGTCTCGGGTTCAATTCCCAGGTCAAGCGACTTTTCATTACATTAAGTAAAGCATTACATTGTCCGGGATTGTAATGTGCCTGAAGTGGCGATAGGCTTACCACCTATCACATCATGGGTTCTAGTACCTTGGCCAATCGTGGGTGCCTACCCCTTCGGCATAATAGGCGTGAAGGCACCTTTTTAATAAATATTTTATTTAGAAGTAAAACAAAAAGTAGGTCGTGGTATATAACTTAGTATAAGTTCAATATTTACAGCTTTATTATTCAAAGTTTGACGCAAATTGATATATTGTCACTGATGTTCGACTTCTTTGCCAGAAGTCGAATATCCTACTTATATTATAAACGCGAAAGTTTGTAAGTATGGATAGATTTATGTATGGATATATGTATGGATGTTTTTTACGCTTTCACGAAAAAACTGGTATCCACTAGATTGGATTTGGATGAAACTTTACAGTTAGATAACACATAGGCTATTTTTTAACTGACTTAATAAAAAGAGGATATGTTTTTACGCAATAAATATTATGAGTCGTAAAAATCTGCTCTTTAAAAGTTATCTATGTTATTAAAATAATTCAGACGGGCAAAACCGCGGGTGGAAAGCTAGTATGTTATAAAATTGGACAAAGAAGCTATTGTTACATAATATCAATACGCACCCCTAGATCTAAAGGGAGCTAACTCAAAAATCGAGATTTTTGAGTTATGTATATTACGGAATTCTCTATATGAAGATCTACCGATCATTAAAACAGATTAAATCTTCAAAGAACGATTAAACAATAATTCAAGAAATCAAAGTAATTTCGTCACGCAAAAACGATCGAATTATTCGAATGTTCTAGAATGTTCCGATACCAGAAAATATAATTAAGATTCGAGTTAGCTCCCTTTAGATCTAGTTGTGTGAATAGTTATTTTTAGCTTTTATTTCTCCGGGACGGTAGAAGTAAAGGGAGTTGCAATAGGTTAAGAGAAACCTTCTTACTTTTTCTTAAAGACTTTTAGTTATTGTAATATAATAAATTGATATGCTCCAGAAATACAGTAGGACAGTTCCGATTCTCAGAAAATTTCCTGCTTTGATACATTCAAATATAATATCCGATTGTAGATTACATAACTATTGTTATTTTGACAGTCTTTTGTCTAACAGTGCAGTGTAGAGAGAAGTAAAATGATCGGTTACAATATTATGTTCAGTCTAGTGTTCTAAAATGGCGCTTGTATATTTTCAAATCATAACGAAATACTTTATTATAATGCAGTAAACTGCAAAGACTAGACTTTAACTTGATTAACATGTCATTAAAGCTTTTTTTTATAATAAAGGCAAACAAGCAGACGGATTTCATGATAGTAAAAAATACACGTCGCCTATAGACACCAAAGGTGGAAATGGTTCGTTGCCAACCTGAGACTGGGATGGTAAGCTTCTTGCGTGAGTAAGTTCGCCGGCTACCATACCCTCCAAACCAGAACACGACACTGGTGAGCACTGCCGCTACTGTGGCAGGATTAGGTAAGGCAGTGGTACCATTCCGGGCAAGTCGTTGCAAGACTCTACCACCTAGTAATTTTTAATTTATATATCAACCAAAAATACCCAAATCCTTTCAAGTGTGTCTATAAAATTTGAAGAGTTCCTTCGATTTCTGCAGGATCCTATCATCAGATCTTGACATGATGACCATGAGACCACCTGCGAGGTATATGCTTTTAAATTAAAAAAATAATTATCAAAATCGATTCAGGCGTCTTGGAATAATCAAAAATCACACATAAAAAAATTCCAACGACTTGAGAACCTCCTCCTTTTAAAATAAACATGAAATCTTTATCCGGTTGTAGATTATATTACTGTCGTTGTTGTGACAGATTTTTCTTTGTTGTCTAACAGTGCAGGGGAGAGAAAAGTTAGACAATAATTGGATACTTGAAATTTATAGCATGCAATCGAAGACATCGCTTGATTTATCTCAGAACCTCAAGTTTTCCACGATTTGTTTTGTTTGGTTTCAATCTTGAGTTAAAAACTGCTAACTAAAAAAACAAAAAATAGACCAGTCGGTATCGAGTTATGAGTGGTGTAACAAATATACGATTTTATGTTTTATATATGTACTTATACCTTTTACCAAGTAAATAATTATTCATATAAAAGTAATATGGCGACGGACTTGCCACCTACCTACCATTTAGGAATATGCGATATTTACAAAAGTCACAATACTATGTTATAGCTATTGTATTATTATTGTATGTAGACTTTTAGCACCAATGCCCTAATTTATACAATTGATTTCCATGTCTTTGTTTTGCAAGGGTTGTCTGGCAGAGATTGCTGCTTAACGATAAGACTGCTTTTGCATACCAATTAATATAGGCCAATATATAGTCAATAGTTTGATATGTTTGTCTATCTGTCTGTCTATTTGTACCCGCTAATCTTTGAAAAAGCTGAACCAATTTTGACGGGACTTTTACTGATAGACAGCTACTTGAATAAGGAACGGATTAGGCTACTTCTATTTTAGATTTTTATTTTAAAAATGTGTGAATTTAATTAAATAAAAACGAGGACGAAGTCGCAGGCACAACTAGTCTATTATAAGAATAATAATTATAATATGTTCTTCAAAATGTATATGTGTGCAAGAAAAAAAATGTCTCATTACAAAAAGTTTTTATACGATGACCGAATTCTTTGAAAATAAAAATTAAATTAAAATACTAAATGGAATTATAAATTATTTTATTGTTAATTACTATTATCTATTAATATTTTGCTTTGACATTCAATTTATTGTAATGGAATTAATTTTCATAATTTAGTAATAGTTATTAATTTTCTATACTTATAAAATTATTAAGAGACTCAATTTTTAATATTAATATTGAAATTATTTAATATATTATTGCCGCAGTAGAATTATTAAGAAACTAATATTCATATGTCAGAACAATGACGAGATGTGAGCAATAGTATATTATGTATCTTAACACCGTTTGTACCACATTTAATGAATAACAATATTTCAATTTCATTCATGCATTAATTTATTTAAGCGATTACTTGCTTGTTTATTTATCCATTCGAATGAAAAAAAATACATTCAAAAGCTATGAAATTGATATCCAATCATAGATTATATTACTATCGTTGTTGTGACAGTCTTCCTTTGTGTTACCTAATGGTGCAAGGGAGAGAAAAGTTATACAATAATTGGATACTTGAAACTTGGAGCGTGCGATCGAAGACACCGTTGATTTATCTGAGAGTATTAAGTTTTCCACAATTCTGCTTGGTTTCTATCTTCAATTGTTTTTTTTTCTTTGAGATAAGACAACGAATTTGAGATAATACACTTATATATATAGGCTAAAGACTATACTGTAACACCTACAAATAGATGAACTTGAACTTGAACTTAAAAAATTACCTTCTGTGTCTATGCATGATGTTGAAAACAATCAAAGCCATGGCTGCCAAAGAACCAGCTATGCATAACGCTGTCATACACGCGAAGAGAGGCAGAGAGACGGTGCGTAGCTCGTTGACCACAACTGTTCTATCTGGCGGGACCTTACCACCTGTGGATGAGAAAATATTAAGTACTGTTTTATTTGACAAACAAGTAACCGGCTTCAGAAAGAGGTCTCATCATGAGGTTTATAAAAATATTTCTATGATCGAAAACAATTTTAATGAAAACGGCCAAGTGCGAGTCGGACTTGCGCTTTGAGGGTTTCGTAACACAATCTATAAACACGGCAAAAAATCAAGTTTGTTGTATGATAGCACAATTTATATAAGTATTTATTTTATTCTGTTTATAGAATTTGTTGTTAAAGCGGTAACAAAAATACATGGACTGTGAAAATTTTAACGATAAATTTTTAAAGTATCATTTGCTTACATGAATAGCACTATATTAAATAATATTTAGTCTATATTTAGTATAGTTTATAGCGACATCTATTGAATAATATGACAACTAAGATCCTGACGATATATTGATTGCTTCACCTATATACGCATAATCTTGGTTTCTCGAAAAACCAACAGATGTCACTGGTTCAAGTATATCGTTTTTGTAAATTCCCCCATTAAATATTTATATTATTCCATTTTTGAGTATTTGTTGTTATAGTGGCAACAGAAATACATCATGTGTGAAAATTTCAAATGTCTAGTTATCACGGTTCACGAGGTACAGCCTGGTGACAGACAGTTTTAGTATTATTCTATATTATTCATCGTTGGCGCTTATTGAAACTTCCACATATTCATGTTTTAAATGAGAAACACATGTATATTTCACATTTCACTTATAATTGAAAATTATCTTTCAAATAGCCGACCGGTATTGCATCGCATCCCATTTTATAGTATCATCAGGGCTAAAACTCTAGGGAGTCTTAGTAATAGGTTACCCTTTGGGTACGATACCCTAAAAACCCACTTATAATAGCTATATGTATATTTAAGGAACGGGGTTTAAAAGTTCATAAAACCCATAATATCTTCAGGTGAATCAAGTCGTAAACCCTTTGTTTAATAGCTTACTATTCAAACAATAAAATACATGAAAACACACTCAACCCTCGTAAAACTTTTCGTTTTTATAACTATCGTACTGCGGAAAACAGGTCAAGATTTACCTTTTACTATCTTATACTTGCCTAATAAGCTGAATAATCATTTTTTTTACAAGTCGTACTTTTGTCACGTTAAAGGGTTCCGTATCTAAATGATTAATAAGAGTAGTAATAACACTCCGCTATCTGTCTGTCTGTCGCTAGGCTGTGTTTTATGTACCTTGATAATTGATGTATTTATGTTGCTGTTATAACAACAAATACTAAAAAATATAGTCAGCGATCGATCCGCGAGTAGAATTTAAGGGTTCTGTATTTGTAAAAATGGCAAAAAAATTTACGTTTGTGGTATGGGAGTTCCCTTTAAATATTAACTTTATTACTTCTTTTAGAATTTGCTGTTATTATGGCTACAGAAATATAATATAATCTGTAAAAATTCCAACTACGTAGCTATGACGATTCATGAGATGGAACGACTTACTTGCCACCTTTCACATCCTGAAACCGAATATCGCCGGCTAACCGTGGGTGAATATGAAGCTCTGCCTAATTTTGTGAGGATACGGGCGTGAAAAGTGAGTCTTTTTAAAAAAATCTCAATAGTATTAAACATTAAGTATTACGTTTAATAATTTTACGCCTCAAATGGCTTAAAAACGTTAAAAAGTAAAGTTCGCGTGACGACAGTGTAATTGGCAGTTCTTAAAGTGAAACAAAACAGTGTCAGATACCGTCGCCCCGGGCGGCTTGTTGAAACGTTCAACAGAACTTCAGTATGACGATTATCGTGACTAAGAACTAGAAGAAACTTTTGTCAATATCTTTTTTTAATGCAGCACTTTTCGATACGCTATCGCATATATCTTGATACCTATTAATTTAGTTAAATAAGTTGTAATAAATGTTGACGCACATTACTAATATCAAGACCCTCGCGAAGATCTAATCCATCTGCTAATCTCTGAAACATATTTTTAACATTTTATTTAAGAATTTTATGACTAAACTCTCATACAACGAACGACCCGACGCGACTAATAGATGTCGCTATCTTTATTTAAATCCCGGTAAAGTCAACGAGTAGCCGGAAAGCGGATCTCGGGTTCTCACGCTCGAATGTGAGGAACAACAGGGACTAACGCTGGCGATGATGATGAAATGCAACGGGTATACGCTCGATATTCTCAAAATATCTAGTTACATATTATTTACATCAAAATATTTTTTTTCTGTGAATGTCACAAGCGAAAATAATAAGGGCTTTTCCAAACCAAATAGTTTTAATTTTATTCCAATCACAATACGAAGACCTAACGATGCTCTCCATGACAATAAGAAAACTTATCATTGCGTTTTTCAACATTCACTATGGTTGTTGTATTCACTTCGAGGTGAAAACTCTTTGAAACGTGGTTATTTCATGATAATGTTTAACATATTTTACCTGTATTAGACCGAGATCTGGCTACATAATTGTCTATTTATCGAGTATATGCTAAAAACCATATTTTTACTTTATTAGGAAAATATATCTATTAGGTTGCAATCAAAATGTGGCCGATAATGAAATAGTTGTAATTGATTTTGTGGGAAAAAAATAATTTACCAGTATTTTTAAATAAAATATCATTCAAATCGTTTTTTTAATTGACACTAACTACACAACTCTGCAGTCGGATCTCAGACTATATCTCAGTATTTTACGAGTGTACAAAATAGTCAAAATTTACTTAACATTCAATATTTCTGTTTACCAAATCATTAATATTTTTCAATTTATTGCGAAATTATTCATAATGCTCCTTATTATTTTAAAAGTAAAGTAAGTGACATAATATATCTATAAAATAATAGTAAATCATTTAATGAAATAAGTATGAACTTTGTATAAAAATACAAAAATCCAATAGTAAATAAAATATTTAAAAAAGAGCCTAAAAGCCCAAATAAATTAAACTTATCACATAAATTTTTCATATTGTGTAAAAATTGTAAGACTTTAATTGAGTTTTTCCACAAATTTGAATCATTTTGTTTTATTCTATTTTGTGTATTACAATTTGTTAAGATTATATTTTTTTTCATAATTTATTAAAAAGAAAGCAAAATTAATTTATTATATTAAATTAATATTTTTGTTTGGTCATCATTAAATACCTCTGAAAGAGAAGCCTCTACAAATAAAGATGAGAATTCTATTGTTTGTCTGCAGGCTAATAAAACATTGAGCGTTTCGTACCTCGGTTAACAAAATGGCGCCGCCGCGGTGTAAGATAAGGAACAAACATAAAAACAGTCATCGCAAACTTTCTCTTGCGATATGAAATTATAAGAAAGTTTTTTACGGCATTGTAGGGAAGGTAATAGACATTTCCTAATTACAAGAGATAGGTGTCGCAATATACAATAGTAAGTAGCAATAATAGACACCAACCTCAGGTTGAGGTTCGATACTTTTTGTGGATGCAAACGGTTACCTAACTCAACCTTTAAATAAATATAAAAAATGTATTAAATCTAAATTATATAAAAAAAGTTATTACAATATTGCACAATATGTATATGATAAAAATACTTGGGATTAATTGCTCCTCTTTCAATTTCTTTTGTTGTTGTAGAATGTAAAAAAATATGTATTTAGAAAATGAAAAACAAAACCTGAGTTTCTTTCGCCGGATCATTATCAATGAGTGGCCGCGTTTCGATCCGGTGATAAATTTAAAATTTACATAGACACGTCGTAAGAACCGTATGTAAGATCTATGTGTACGTCCAAGCGGTACTTGTGACGCGTCTATTTTCCATTCTATTCAATACAAGAGCATAGGTTAACTGGGTCACACCCAACAAGACCACTGGTGATAGTGTTGTGCAACAATCCACTCGGGTATTGGATATATAAGTAATAAATATTACTGGACAAATTACACAAATTGATCTAACCCCAGATTGAGCAAATTAAATGCTTGGGTTATGAGTGCTAGACGCTGCCTTAAGACAGTGAAGGACTTACAATATCTATCGTGCCTATAGGCCACGGTTGTCCCAGGTTACCATTAGGAGAGATATGCGCTTTATCCCATAGAAAAAAGATTTGAGGACAAAAAGCAGAAGCCCCGTTAAAGATATCTCCGGTAACAGCTAATTAAAAATATATCAGTGAGTTCTATGTGGACTGCTCAAAGTTACAAAACAAACAGAAAACTCCAGTGAAACAGTTTAATTCAGGCTTATATTGTCTTCGAAGTTTCTTTTGCTAATTAATAAAGTTTTTTACCAGTTCTCTAACAACCAGACTCACTCTTAGTTTTTAGTTATTGAACTTTCATGAAATGTACTACATTAAGCTTTAATTATTCTCACTAATAAATTTTTATTAACTAGAAACATTGTCTTAGTTAAAAATAGCTTTGTCGCCCCGCCCATATATTAAATATAATGAATATTTTTTTTTTGATTAAATTAAATCATTTAATTAAAACGCCCGCGACCTTGTCCGTGTATTAATTAAATGGTTTTATTTTATACATTTCTAAAATAAAAGTAGCCTAAGCTATCCCTTGTTACATCAGCTGTCTGCCAATGAAAGTACCATTAAAATCAGTCCGGCCGTTTCAGAGATTAGTTAGATTACTAACCTAAGCCCCCAGACAGTAATTATTTTCTAAAACAGTTTCCCAGCACTTGTTTTGCATTAGAATGAAGATAAGAACTAGGGCCCTACTACAAAGTTTGGTTTATAATGGTTTTAGCAGGTAATAAGCATTCAATATTTATAGATATATAATACGAAAAGTAAATGCATATTACTTTTCTTAGAATTACACATGAAGGTCTTCATAGGAATCTTCCTTTGAAGGTAAGATAGAACGCATGTTACCATATAATATGTTTGCATTGTAGGTATAAGCTGCATATTTACATATTAATTGGATATAAGAAGTAAATATAAAAGAGGTAATAAATATATAAATTTATATTTATTTTGAAATTTAGAAGGTGACTTCTGTTTTAGTTAAAATATCTAGGATTCATTTTGTTAGATCTTTACATCTGCATGAGGTGAAAACGATTTGAAACTAACTTAGGCTATTATAAAATCGGATCATATATTCATTCAAATTGAGTTAATATTACCGAGTTGGTTTGCGAAAGCTGAATTTATAAAACAACTAGTGTCTGGCCAATCATATCCCGGCCATTGTTTTACTTATACCAAACGCTTTCACCTGTATAATAGGATATCCAAAACTGCACTGGCAGTTGCGATTTACGACGCAATTTAGCCGTTAATTTTGAATGCTATTTACATGGATAATTTAGAGCTTCAGCAGATAGATATAGGAGATTGAAAAGAGAGAACAAATTCGTTGGTAGATGGAATCGTGATACTTGGCACCCAATACTTTTCCTATCTAGCAAGGGGATCGACGTGAAGATATCGATATGTGTATTAAGGTTATTTTTCTGTCACATGGGAACCACTTAAATATCGTCGTTGCGACTTTAAGGCCTCTTATGTATAAAAATCTATTTTAGGAAAAAATCGATAAGACCATCTACTGAAAAAAATATAATGAAACAAATTACAACAAAAAATATAGGAATCAGCTACATCATTTATTAATTTTTACGTTGCTATTGTTGATGAAATTGAAAAATAGTAAAATTAATATAGACTATTCCTATATTTTTTGTTGCAATTTGTTCGATTATATTATTTTCAGTAGATGGTTTTATCGATTTTTTCCTAAAATAGATTTTTACACATAAGAGGTCTTAAAATCACAACAACGATATACAAAATACAAACTGTTGCACAAAGTTCTCCTGATCAGTTAGTGATAAACCCTCATTAAATAAAATATAAATCGTCCTGAGGACACTTTATTTTAATCTCTAAGATTATGTTGAATTCAAATAATTCGTAACTCTGGTTTCGTAACGAGATTTTTTTCCCCCGTTTTTATAAAAAAAAGTACCTTGCCTCTGTGGTGTAACGGTACAGGTGTCGCCTGTTAAGACCGGTAGCCACGTGGGGTCCCGGGTTCAATGCCCGGGTCGGGCAACTTTTCTTAAATGTTTTTCAGATTTTTCTGAATAAGCATTTCATTGCCCGGGATTGGCGTGTGCCCGAAGTGGCGATAGGCCTGCCACCTATCACATCAGGGCCCTAGTACCTTGGCTAATCGTGGGTGTGTTCTAGTATATCTAATTACTTACGAGTCGTAGATATACTAGCACACCTCTGCCTACCTCTTCGGGGACAATAGGCGTGAAGGTACCTTCACACCTATTATTTTACCCATCTTATCCTTTAAGTACGGTACCCTAAAAAATAAAGACATAACATTCTGTTCATTATTTAAAAGTCATTTTAATGGTCAAATTGTGTAATACCATTGTCAGATTAAACTCGTCCAAAAAGTACTTGCAACTGACTCGCTAAGAACTTAAGTATAAGTGACTTTAGAAATGTTGCCTACAAAGATTATCTCTAAAGTTACAATCAAGATGGACGACAAAATATAAATAAAATTTGCGAACTTATCAACAAGGTATCAGTTTCAGTTTTGTGTTTATTTAATGTTCAGGATTCGATTTCCGTACGGGGCTAGCATTTGTGAGATGAATATACGAGTAGATGTATGTATTTCGGTTATGGGTGCTTATTAATTCTGTTCCTGATTCTATTTAAGTATAGAAATGTATTAGTATCGTTGAATAACACCCATAACACAAGCATATAACGTAGCGGTAATGGTACGGCGTCGCCTGTTAAGACCGTTAGCCGCGTAATATCCCAGGTTCAATTCCCAGATCGGGTAAATTTACTTAATTGTTTTTCACTATGTGTTAGTGAAAATGTAACAACTAGTTTTCCCTCTGCCTCTTTCCCTCTACACACGCGATAATGATTTTAATAACTTTTAAAGTAGTTTATGTGTTATGAACTATCATACTGTAAAGTTTTATCCAATTCCGTCCAGTAGTAGTGGTCCGGGTCCTCCGTGGAGAATAGATCAACTGCCATCCTACCAGGCAGCTCTTAAGAGGCGATCATATATTAATTGGGTCACTACTAACAAGATCACTGGTGGTAGAGTGCTGTGCAGCAACTCGCCCGGGTAGAGATCCACCGCTTTACTTATTCATGCCGCTATAATGACAATGTCGTGTTCCAGTCGTGTTGACTTACACATAAGGTCTAACAACCCGACCACAGCTACGGTGTCAATAGGCCACGGTTGTCTCTTACCATCAGAAGACCCGTGTACCTGTTCGCCGTCTTATCGCATAAAAAAAGTAGTTTTTTCGTGTGAAATAGTAACAAACATCCATACTTAGATCCATCCATACAAACTTTCGCGTTAATAATATTAGTAGGATAATTTCAAAGAGACAAAGTATATCGTTGATTACAAATTAAATATAGAGACAGAAGTTCAAGAATGAAATCCTCCTGTTTCCTTGAGTGAATAGCTTGATTAATATTTAAATACACCAACAGATGGTTAAACTAATTTAACTGTCGAATTTCTCGTGGGGCGTCAAAAACTTTTGTTTTGTTAGTTTCATAATTATCTATAATTATCTGTTGTTATTCTATTTGTTCTGGAATAAAGCTTCTTTTATTAAATGACTTAAAATGGAGTCTTAATTTAGATTAATTATAGAAGTTAGAGGTATAGAACTTTTTTATAAAGACCTATATTTTTGTAGTACATTTTATGCATATATAATCAAAACAGGGGTTCAGCGACATTACGAGCTTTTTTCCGGATTGCTTTATAAATGTCGATTAATCTGTCTGAAAATATGTTTTTTCCTAAACAAGTATATGGTTATGGCAATCTCAGATAATATAGTTTTCTAATGTGAAATCATTTTTTAAATCGGTTCAGCAGCTTCGGAGATTATCTGCCTTAAATGTACAAATTCACAAATACACAACACTTACCCCTTTATAATATTGTTATGATAAAATAAATAATAGCTGAAAATTACATTCTTGACTAATCTATTAATATCTATTATCTTTGAAATACATATAAAATATTAACTTTTGGATATTTCAAATCTATACTAATATTATAAAGCGGAAGAGTTTGTTTGTTTGTTTGAACGCGCTAATCTCTGGAACTACTGGTTCGAATTGAAAAATTCTTTTTGTGTTGAATAGA
>DVZL01000799.1:0-20656 GCA_018236625.1 Lasaia peninsularis
GTTTGAATCCCGCCAGTTAACAATGAGTTTGACTCCGTGTTGGTCCGAGTTCTTTGTGTAGAATAAACCAACTGCCTTCCTACCAGGCAGCTCGTAAGAGGTGAGCATAGGTTAACTGGGACACTGCCAACATGACCACTGGTGATAGAGTGTTGTGCAGCAACTCACCCTGATAGAGATTAACCGCCTTACCTATTCCTGCCGCTATAATGACGTTGTCGTGTTCCGATCTGGAGGGTAGGGTAGCCGGTAGACTTGTACATAAGGTCTAACAGCCCGACCACAGTGCAGCGGCGCACTTCTATGGTGTTATCTCTTACGGCTACGGTTATCTCTTACCATCAGGAGACCCGTGTGCATGTTCGTTGTCTAATTCCATAAAAAAAACATCTCAAGTACCTATATTTTCTTGACGGACTTGCCACTGTTGTATAATAGGACCTAATATCGTCAGCTAGTCTATATATGTAAAAAAATTATGTGCCCTGCTTACCATTTCAATGATATAAGTGTGATGATATTTATTTACTTGTATTATGTAAGATGTTTATATTTAATAAATAATGATGGATAAGCATATGATTTTATACTTAAGTATCTGTTTTTATTATCAACTTGACCTTTATATTAAATTAAAACCTTTATTTGTTTACTGATTTGATTTAATTGCTAATAAATTTGTGATTTTATTACTTGATTATACTAAAAAAATATTTAAAAGCAAGAATCTAACACAAGTAAAACCGGTGGAAGCCTACCGTTTTATACAGCCGCGCTCTCAGAACTTGAAGAAAACCTAGGAATAGCACTAAGGTTTCAGCGGAACCGAGAAAGATCAACAATGTTGGGTGGACCTTTTGTAACCATTTTACGGTGTTACTAACACAAACACCGACCAAGACGAATCCGTACGTGGATGTTTGCTGAACATTTGACCTGACTCCTCTTGCAACTACTAACCTAGTGCGATAAGAAATAGCGGATCCATTCCGATTTTCAAATATATACCTTATCATATTATAAAGTTAGAGTGTGATTTTGAATACGACATATTATGTATATCTTTTAATGTAATACGTCTATTCGATATCAACTGTTTATTTATTTGCGAACACTTTCTGTTAATACGTCGTATGTCAGTGGTTAATGCAAGCTAATGTATACTTTATTTACTAAAACAAAAAAGTTGTTATCAATTGTTAATTGTTTGTAGACATTGAATGTCTTCAAAACGAACTGTGGGTAGAAGTGTCTTGATACGAAACCGTTAACTGGTCGGTTTCGTAAATTAATTTCGTATTAAGTTTCGAATGTTTTAGCAGGGAAAAGATGCTTCTGGTAAATAGTACGTGTCTCCTAAAAACACCAAAGATGATACTCGTGCGTTGTCAACTTGGTGCTTGTATTTTGAAAGCTTTTTACGTAAGTAACTTTGTGTAAGAATTATTACAGTAGTGAGGACTGAAAATTCTGCAACCCCGTTACAGTCACGGTACTAGTGACAAATTGACACTCGTTTCTTGCGTACTAGCTATCAAAAAAAGTGTAAAGTAGTGCTTTGGGAAAAATTGAAAACACTTGCTTTTATTATTATTAAATATATACGCCCTTCTAACTTCCATTCGGGTAGTCAAAGTTCGAATCCCTCCATGTACCAATGAGTTTTTCTAACTTATGTACATTTTCTGAGTGCTCTTACGGTGAAGGAAATAATCGTGAGGAAACCCGGGTTGATTGAATTTGACCTAATCTAGTTTCCCTTCTTGGTTGCAGAGGTCAGATAGCAGTAGCTTTTTGCGTAAAAACTGGTGTCCTATTCAATTCCCCTAGATGAGGTAACCGACCCAGATGTCATCTGATATACCTAATACGGGGTAAGGTTAAAACGAAGAAAATCTATTACTACTAGTGTTGCTATCTGTACTAGATGAATATCTATTTAATAATAATATAAACACAGTATAACAGCAAGAACTGCTTCATTGTCATTATCATGTTCTATAAGTATTTTTTTTGTGTTTTTGATATTTCAAAAACTACAGAACCAATTTTCATAAAATTTATATGAAAGTAATTCTTAAATATTATCAATGTTTTAAAATACGAATCGGGAACATTTTGTAAGTGACGGAGTAATCACAAAAAACTAAAAAAAGTCTAAAGTATCAAGAGTCTCCAAAATCGACGTGTTTGTATGAAGATATTAATAAATATGGAGATAATAGTTTCTGCCTACCGCCCAAGGGACCTGGCGTGAAATTATGTGTTTATGTATGTATAAAACTTACAAACCTCTTTTTCGTAAAACTACAACTGGGCTCTAACCAAAGTCTACCTCCTAAAAGGGAATGTTCCAGACTTGACCAGATGTAGCATAGGCCATGACTATAGACCAGGGGTGGGAAAATATTTTGACTGTCAACTAGATGAAAATTTGACCCCGGGCCAAATAGATTTTGTTATAATTTAAGTATTTTTTAACAAAAAAAATATTTTTATGCACTAATTTTGTTAGATAAAAACTAATATTTTTATTTTTAATAGTAATATTGTACAATGCTTCAGGGGTCAGACAAAATTCTACTATAGACCCTTAGTTCTGCTATAGATCCTTCATGTTTTAACCTATTAAGATGGTCTTCCTTATTTCTCCACTAGGAGATATGCGCTGCGTCGGCATGACTGGGACTCAAGAGTGCTTCGTATAAATTGAACAAACACTTAACTGTCATTCTGGACCGAGCAAGATAACCATTATAATAATAGTCCGTTAGAACCGCTCTTGTCTAGAGTAATATCTACATCATCCTACACGAGTCTATTTGGGGTAGTCCAGGGGTCTATTCTAAAATATATTTGCTTTTAAGCATTTTCGTACATGCAAAAAACATTTATAGAATTTGTGCTTTCATACCGGTCTTTGGTACAATTTCATTTATACTTTTCCACAATACACTTTATAATAACTTAAGAATAAATAAAAGTGTTAAATGAAGTAAAATTGACAAAAATATAAGTGACGATGAGGAATGAAAATTTTATAAGAATTCTTATTTGTCTATTTTTCAAATTAAATTTGTGTATTTTTATGAGTAATATCTTAAGTTATAAATTAAATGTAATGTGGAAAAGTACAAGTGTTATTTAAACAGTAGGTATGTGAAGAAATATTTTGTTTCATAGTAGGTATCTATACAATTTAGGAGCGTTGGTTGCGAAATTAAATTCCTTCAAAACCGAACCGATTCCCTGAAAATCAAAACCCGAGTGCGTAAAATGTATCAACAAAATTACAATCAAAATACGAGTAAGTTTTTTAAAATCCATATCCTTGTAGTTCAATAATTCATTTGATAATTGTCATATTATATTGTCAAGTAAAAAAGTAGTTTTGAAGAGATATGTAACATTTGTAAACGTCATTAAATAACAAAATACAAGACTTCGACCCACGCGCCGCTCACAGGGCCGGATTTAGTTACTTATATCGGGAAAAAAGAATAATTTAAAGATTGACAAAAAAGATACAACTTGTAACTCACACAACTCTGTCCACTTCACAAGGGACTTGCCTTGAAGATATGTAGATATGTTGAGAGAAAATAACGGTATTATAGGTATTTACTTAATTGAAAATCTGAGCTCATTTGCAGAGATACTTAGCATAGTATTGCTTAACATTATTATGATTTTTTAAATAAACTTACATGAAAAACACAGTAAAATACTAAAAAATAAATAAATATCATCCCGCCCATATCCTTGAAGGGTAGGCAGAAGTATATACTTATGCACCCACAATCAGCCGACGATATAGGTCCCACGAGGTGACAAGTAGCAAGTCCGTCGCGTTATCGGACACAAATATAATCGTAGACAAAGTTATGTTTTTTAGATAAACTGAAGTAGCTCATAGAATAAAATACTTATACAAAACTAGCAGTGCCCGCAACTTTGTCAACTTTTTAATTATTAAATAAGTAACCAAAGCCGTTCCTTATTACATCAGCTGTCTGCCAGTGAAAGTACTGTCAAGGTCGGTCCAGCTGTTTTAGAGATTAGCGAGTACAAACAGACAGAGAGACAAAAATTCTAAAAAAATGTTGTTCTTAATATAAATAAGCATTTAAAAAAAGCGGTTAATTTAATATGTCATACAGACATTTAAATTTTGTTAATTTGTTTAGATGTACCTACATATGTATTGATTTTATAGAAGTTATAAAATATATACACATAAAGTACATTCCAAACTGAAAAATAAATTTAAACAAATAAATCAAGCGGAGGCGAAAGGTACAAAAAGACATAACCAACCTAATAAAAGTACCCAACAAAAAATAATTGAGGTGCAAGATCGGGGAAGATAACGTAATCCGTGTCGACTTATTTGTTTTAAATTATTCACCGGCGCGAGTCCGCCCCTGGCTAATGACTCTATCGCGGGCGATTTATGAGCAGCCTCCGGCCCTTTGTTTTTTATTCCTACCCACCTACTTAAGGATTGATTGAAAGTCTACTGGTTCCAATCAAAATGGAACTAAAAAATAATCTTAATTTTTGACTAATGTGTACATTTTTTGTTTTGTAATATCTGAAGGTTAACCAATTCACCAGAAACGATACTCACAGAATCTGAGTACGGAAATGGTTAATAACAATGTCACTAATCTCGATATGACAGAATTTATCTTTTTTAAAAATAAAAGAAAAACTTATTAGTTCATCATAAATTATAAATTTTTAAAATAATAAATTTCTGCCTTTGTGGGGATTATTACTATTAGAAGGGGATACAACTTTGTCTGAACTGTTTAACCATTTGGGATAAATAATTTATAACACGAGAAATAGCTAATACTTTAATATGACAATCATTTTGGTACTTGTGAGTAAAGACATTATCGCTGCATAGTATAAAAAAAAAACAAAGTCGCTTCCAGCTTTCTGTCACTATGTAAGCTTAGATTTGTAAAATTGCCCAACGGATTTTGATACGGTTTTAAGGGGTCTGAAATTTTCACAGTCGACGTATTTCTGTTGCCGTTTTTACAGTTCTGTGGAACCCTTCCTGCGCGAGTCTTTTTGGCTGGTTTTTTTTATACTAGTAGATAGATTGATTTAACAGGAAGATACAACACGGGTAATATAACAATGCAAATCCGGGGCCGGCGCTAGTTTGTTACAAATGATAAATTAAATTCCTCGAATAGAACTTAACAAAATTATTAAACTAAGAAATAACTTAAAAATGCGGGCAAAACCGCGGGCAGCAACTAGTAAAGTATAAGCCTTTCGTCGGTATCTTTTACAACGATCCTGTGTAGTTAATTGTTTTATATTTCTGCTCCACGAATGCCGTACCCTTTGCTGTCATAAAACTTTCTAAAACATTTTATGACCTTTTTTCAAATGCCGGTTTGTTTGAACAATAAGAGATTATCTTATCAGTCGAAATGTAAAATAATGCGTATAATAGTAAACATATTTCAGGAGCGGTTATAAGTCTTAGAACGATGAATGCAAAAACCGAAAGATAATATAACTTACTTTATGTGTCATTTTATTAGTAGGTAATAAACCCGCCAAACTTCGTACCGCCTCAGAATCAATAACGATAATTGTAGAACGCTTTAAAGTTAGTAAAATATATGGTCAAAACTTTCAAAACCGAAAAAAAATTGAAAAAAATAGTTAAATTTTAATACTAAACGATTTTTAAATTTAATCGACTTCTGATGGGACGAATATTCTAAGGGAGGAATAGTTTATTTAAACTAAATTGTTTTTTTTTTTACTATTTTTTTCATATTTACGAAAGTTGACAGATTTGTATATGTACTGAGAAGAACAAGAGGAGTTACAGGCTTATGTTTCTTCTGTGATACAATATGGTATTCCTATTTTGGGAAATTCTGTTGAGTTAATAAGGATCTTTAGGGTTCAAAAGAAATGTATAAGAGCAGTATGTAGTGTTAACCAGTTATTTTCGTGTAAACCACTTTATAAGTCAGTCAAAATTTTACCTTTACCTTGTTTATATATCTTAGCTGTATGTGTGTTCGTAAAGAAACATAATTATTTGTTCAAAACAAATGCCGAAATGCTAGGGATTTCACATTTTAGAAATAGTGATAAGGTGTATGTGCCTCATCAAAAACTTAAGATTTATAAAAATAATAGAAAACTGTTCCTGGAAGACCTACAGAAAAAGAAAAACATTGTAAATTATGTCAAATACAATTCCAAAACCGAGCGAAGCTCGGTCATCCAAGTACTTTAGATAAAGTGACAAAAACTTATAATTACTAGTACCAAGACTCAAACCCGGGGTTTCACATGTCAAAGTCGGACACGAATCTATTCAATCAAACTTTAAAGTAAAAAAATAAAATTGAAAAAAAATATTGAAATTATTTCTCACAACTTCATAACATCAAGACATAATACGAATCTTCAACTTATTCTATTATGTAGTGTAAATCAATAAAAAATAAATAATAACTCAATCAAAATTTAAATTGAAATAAAAAAATATTGATTATTAAACTCTGTTATTTCGGAATACCTATTTCGATTTCATTTTAATAATCGATTAACTTGTTCTATGTTAAAATTAGAGTTTTGGCGACATGTTTCATTTATTATTTCCAAGAAGACGTTTTTGCTTGGAACATTTCTCGTGATTCGAAATGGTCAAGCAATAAAGTGCAGCGTACAGAGAGTACCTGAGGGAGACGCGTACCGTTACGGCAACTAACGTTTCCGAGAAGGTCATGCGCACTAAAACTTAAATACCATTTACATTTTTTGCCTCATCGGACTGGTCGCTCGTTTTTCACAAAGACAAGGCTGTATATTTTTTCCTAATAACAGGATAGCACCACCGTTCTAAAAACAATTGACTTTAATTATACATTTACAGGTAATATTTTGTATCAAGCTTACAGTACTGAGGATAAAAGGTAATAACAACAATAAATAATAATAAATAAATAAATATTACTGGACAAATTACAAAAATTGATCTAACCCCAAAGTAATCAAATTAGCTTATCATGTTTGTTAGACAACGATACTAATACATGGAAATACTTAAATAGATAAAAGATTAAACTTAAATATACACCCAGACCCGGAAATACCGACATCAATGTTCATAACACAAATGCATTTCCCCGACGGGAATCGAACCCGTGCCTCGCGTTTAGTCAATGGTGTTAGATGTGTACGCTAGCCCCTTGGCCAACGAGGTGGTCAATATGTCCTTATGCCATGTCCCTTCTATGGTAGGCAGAGAGTATCTAGTGTCACCGTTCCTGCATACTTCCCTAGCTTTCTTCACATTAATTATTACCTACCTACTCTCTTCATACTAATATAATCTATACAAATAAATAAGATTGAAGTGTCTGTAGGTAACATTAAAATAACCGGTTTATACTAAATGCATAATTATATATATTTACAAAGGTACACGTGCCAAAACAGTGTTTTTAGGAATTTTTGTCTGTTTGTGTGTCTGTTTTTACCGGATAATCTCTAAAACGGTTTGACCAATTTTGACGGGACTTTCACTGGCAAACAGCTTACAGCTTGCAGACTGGCTTAGGCAACTTTTTTGGAATTTTATTTTAGAGATGTATAAAATAAATTAAATGAATAAAAACGCGGACGAAGTGGGGGGCACAAAACTAAGAACATGTTGTCCTACTCGGGGATTAACCCGGGACCTCGTCCAAGTCGTCCTCTAAGTCGGGCTTCGACTAAGTTAGATCTCAGAGGTGACCTGAGACTAAGACATACATACGAAAAACGAATCGGATAAAAATATATAAATAGATAGAATAACAATATATTTCCCCGTTTTGGTCCAGGTCCTCTGTGTAGAGTAGAACTACCTTCCTACCGGGCAGCTCGTAAGAGGCGAGCATAGGTTAACTTCTGTGCAGCAACTCGACTGTGTAGGAATCCACCGCCTTAACGCTATTATTCCTGCCGCCATAACGACATTTTCGTGTTTCAGTCTGGAGGGTAAGGTAGCCGACAGACTCGCACTTTACGACTAACACCCTGCCACAGTCAGCGGTGCACCTATAACATCTATGGTGTCTATAGGCCACGGTTGTCTCTTACCACCAGGAGACCCGTGTGCTTGTTCGCTGTCTAATGCTATAAAAAAACAAGACCAACCAACTCACTTGAACAAGGCCGGTTTGTTTTGAATTTAGAAAGAGTTTATATTACAAATAGATAAAATTGGATTGTCTGTATGTAATATTAAAATAACCGTTTTTTACTTAGTGCATATCGATGGCTAACGGCCTAAAAGGGCTAAACGACATTTTTTGAATTATATACATGGTTAGAATCGTCTTTTTTTTTTTGCATCGTTTTGCTAAGTTTCATAGTGCTAGGACAAACATTTTGGCGCTTAGACGGTAGAAAAATAGGTGTTTCAGATCAAACTTTTTGTCACAAACAACAGTTATTTCAGTGAATGTCTTTGAAATGGTGTTTGGATAAAAATTAATTTTAATATTTGACATTTACGCTATTTAGGCTTACTGTAAAATTTTCTATAATTAACGTTATCCGATTTGGGTGGCGTAATTATGAAGATTCTTTTACGGTTAGGACTATTTTCCTGTGTCTTTATATATTTAACAATGGCGCTTAATCTGTAACATCTAATTTTACATATGTCATTTAGCCTGTTTCTCGCTCCCAATATATTAATACAATAAGGCGGTTAGATAAAAAAGTAAAACTAAAATGCCATCAAAAGCATCCTGTAAAAAGAAACAAGTCTCGCAGCTCAATTTTAATTACCGTAAAAAGTTGTGAGATCGATGTAATACCAAGTCGGTTAATTTATTTAGTCCCTACTTAAGGGGCCTGAGAACACTGCAGAACCTTTGTCCATCAGCTCATTACTTAGACCCTGAATTTTGTGTGTAGGCATAGGCTATACGTATGGGAAATTGTTTGCGATGAACATACCTACGCTCTATTATGGTTAAAACTGCTAGTAAAATGTTACATAAATTGTTAACTTAGTATAATTTTTCTGGTTATAAGGCGTAAGCCAATAACCAGTTGTGTCATTTCGGCGGCATTTAAACAAAATATATATGCCTTTTTTCCTAAAAGTAAATAGAAAACAAACCTGCATTAGAACATTTAGGCTGGAAGTGATTGTCTCAGCTTTTTCATTTACGATGTTATTCCTGTTTCTAAAATTGGAAAATTTGAGGGTAAGCGACAGTAAATGGTGTTAAATTGGATTTTTTATATAATTAATTAAGTACTTTGGTAGAGAAATATTTAAAACCCATATTGTTAATTTATGAAGTTTTTCCGTGTAACAATCTAATTTATACGTTTTTTTTTTCTTTTTTTTTCAACTTTAAACTACTCTCCTGTAAAGTTTGGAAAGTGGCGGTTAGCTTTTTTTGGCCGTTAACCGTCGATATATTTTCACAAAATGTACCAATATTTTGTCTTTTTTACTTCATAAATACATAAACAATTTTTTGTGGTGGTTGTTCTTAACAAAATATCCCACATAATATTCGATAACCGATCTGTAACATCAATTATAGACAAAAGAAGCATTCGGGATATCGGATAGCTGGGGGGCAGCGGACGTGCGGGGCGGGAACGTGACGCCGGGTGACAATAACTGAAGGCTCATATTCCACGTCCGCTTCGAACACAATATCCGATATTCGGTAATGGACAAGGGATGATTGTTTTTTTACAATATATTTTAATGCTATCCATCAAACCTAAGTAATAAATTATAATGCTCCCCGTGTTGGTCCGGGTCCTCTGTGTAGGTTACCTGAGTCACTACTTACATCACCATAGAGTACTGTGCAGTAACTCGCCCGGGTAGGGATCCATCGCCTTACCTATTCCTGCCGGCATAATGACATCGTCGTGTTCCGGTCCGGAGGGTAGGGTATCCGGGTAGCACATAAGGTCTAGCAGCCCGTACACAGGACAGCGACGCACCTACAACATCTATGGTGTCTATAGACCACAGTTGTCTCTCACCATCAGGAGACCCCTGTATCTATTCGCTGTCTTATCCCACAAAAAAAAAAGTGAGACTAAAATCTACTTTGCAATATGCGATCTGAAATTATCTACGGTTAACCAAAATATATTTAGTAATTACATATTTGTGGGTGTTAAAATTTTTGCTTCAGCACTGGTGCGGGTAATGGTAGCAAATAAACTAATGTTAATAATAATAAGCTTAATATATCAGTCTCAGGTAACGCACCATTAACATCTTTGATATCCACAGGTCGTGTGTAAAAATGAGAACAAAAACATTTGAATATACCGAAAAGAAATACATGTACATGTATAATTTTAATATATACAAATTGCAATATTAAGTAGGTATATTATAAATACGCGCAAATCTATATATATAGTAAAACTGTTACTGATCGCTGTCTGTACATGGAAAATTTATTTTAAAACATAATGTGCTGGCTTTATATACGCAAGAGAATCCAAAAACTTTGTTTGTCTGTATGTTTGTGTACGCTAATCTCAGAAATCGCTTTCTTCGATCGATTTGGAGGCATTTTCAGAAAGTTGTGATGGCCTTCACTTAACATTTAGTGTTTATTTCATTTAAATCGGTTTACAAATGAAGAGCTCTGGTATTATATCAAACTCATATTAAATGGGGTTCAGCTTAGGCTGGAACTCGTAAACTGGTGGGGTATATAAATAATTAAATAAAAAACCGGCCATGTGCGAGTCAGACCCGCGAGCGATGGATTCCGAACTATTATAAAAAAACGACAAAAAATCAAGTTTGTTGTATGGGAACACTCTTTATATATTTTGTTTATTCTGTTTTTGTTATTTGTTGTTATAACGGCAACATAAATACATCATGTATGAAAATTTCAACTGTCTAGCTATTACTTTCACGAGATAAAGCCTGGTGACAAATAGACAGACAGACAGCGCAGTCTTAGTAATAGGGTTATAATATATGGTTATATATAGACGTAAGCTCGCCTATTGTGATTTTTATGTGTCGCTGTTTTTTCTTTCCTATTTACCATATAAGATGTGTGTACAATAAAGTATAAATAAATAAATAGGGTTCTGTACTCATAGGGTAAAATCGGAACCTTAAAAATGATTTCACCTTTCTTTAACTTCAAGCATAAATCTTAATCCGAGTTTAATTAAATAAATCCAAACAAATATAATAAAAAAGACTCTCGACCCCGTTCCGTATTGAACAGCAATAAAAACCAATACAGGACCTTCCAGTTTGACTAAAAACCATTAAATTACGTGCCCCCTTATTTATTTGACAGATGAAAACCTGGCATTGTGGGGCAAGATTAAGTGCTGCCATTGAAATTCTTCCATTAAACTTCGATTGTATTGGACATTGAAAGGTTAAGAAATGTATGAGAATAAATTTTGGATCCAGTTTCGTGGTTTCATTGAAGAGTTGTTCAGGATTCTTGATTCCTAAAGAAAATTGATCATGCGGTTCAGAGATTTTAAGTACTTTATGAAAATGGCAGACCAAGAAAATGTTATAAAAAACATTGAAGATATACATGGACTCAAAAATATATAAAACGCTTCTGCCTATGTGTTTTTAGGGTTCCGTACCCAAAGGGTGAGAACGGGATCTTGTTACTAAGATCAGGCCTCCGCCACTCGGCCGCACCTACAGCGATAAGTGCCTACAAAATTTCGTGGCGCCGTCACCACCGCAGTATCAAAGTTATCGCGTCACTTTACGCCAGGTAGTGACAGAGTTATGCGTTAAAAGAGAGCGGGAATAGTTAGGTGAACATCGCGTCGTGTGCGGAGCACTTACACGAGCTGAATTGAACTTTGTTGCTTAGTTACAAGAGTCACTATTTCTATGAATTGTTACAAGAAGTGCAGGTTCTGCGCCTTGGTACTTATTATTCTGTGCTAAGACTTCGCGATTTGTCTGTCACCAGGCCGTATCATATTATGAACGGGATTAATAGACAATTAAAATTGTCACAAGTTTCAATTTTGCTAGATTTACGTAGCAAAGACGAAAATACTACTAAAATCCTACTAATATTATAAATACGAAACTGTCTCTGTCTGTTACGCTTTCACGCCTAAACCACTTAGTCGATTTTGATAACATTTTTACAACGATAAAGTTGACCTTGAAGAAGAACATAGGCATTTTAATCGACCATATTAAAAAGATGGTTATAAATGTTTTTACACAATCTGTGGTGTGGGAAGTTTATCTGTGGTACTTAACAAAATAATTTATGCGGGCGATTGGATTGGATGGGCGTTGCATCTAGCCCGCCCAGCTACTGTAGAATAAATTAAATATTTATAAGGACTCCCACATAAGGAACGAATTGACCCAACCAATAGATGTCGCTATCCATGTTTAGGTCGCGACTCGCGGTGAAGGCGAGAATTAGTCGCTCGATATATTTTCTGAATATCGAGTTACATATCCATTTCAAAATAAACAATTAAAATGAGCTGACTTTTTTTAATTTTTCAAAAATAGTTTTCTAAAAAATGGAAAAAAAACTTAAATTTAATAAAAATAGGTGAGCGTATTACGTGGGTCTAATCGTGGGGATGTTCTTGTTCTCATCATATTTAAAAAAAGTAATCCAACCTGAATATGAATATTTCAGGTCACTAAGTTGAATTAATAAAATTATTACTCGGTTAATTAGCGCAGCACTCCCAAACATTTTTTTATAAAAATCTACATTCAGGGAATTTATTTTCAAAGTTTAATTGAAGTGGTCTTCCAATTTTACAAGAGCCCTCAAAATTTCGGGCCATTCCTCAATTAAAATGTTAATTACTAATGAGACGGTAAAACGAAGGCCTTTGTAATATTAAAACGTGGTCGGAAATGGTGTTACAATAATGGCACCTATTTATTTTGTTCGATGCTTTACGAATAAGTTTATTAAGTAATATAAATGAATTACATGTTCCCTTAAATCACTGTTTATTTTTAAAAGCCATTTTATTTGAAAGGTTTTTGGCATTGTAGTTACTAGATTATTAATAATAACAATATTTATTTGCATCTAATATTGGTATTAAGACCAAATGTGACCTTATTAGACCCACATTTACATTTGGTCTTAACAATAATAATTAATCATAATGGCCTCTTTTGCTACGATATAGCAAGAAAATTAATAGATTTTGTTAATACGAGTACAGTGTTTAATGTTCCAATTTAATTAAAAATTAAGGTGACATTTAATTAAAAATTAATATTCAAAATTAATTTCCCATTTCACTCATAAATAATACAACTACATTCATTTTTGTTTTAATATAATATTATAATCATTAATGAAAATGAAAAATATTTATTTGAATTAAATTAAGTAAACTGAATTATTAGATTATTGAGTTTACAAGATTTTTAATACAAAATTAGATATTATTAGAAATGTTTATTTATTTAAATATTAAGCTATCTACTCCTAATCAATCAAGAGATTTTGTGACGAGTTAATATGTAGGTATATATATAATTAATTATTAGAGCTTCCATATGTTAACATGGATAAGAGATGGATAATATTGGCCAATTGCGAGTCATCAATTTCGAAATTGGAATTCTTTGTCAGCATAATATAATTAGTAGGTACATTGCATTACGCATAGCGACATCTATTGGTTGTCGGAAAATAATATGTATAAAAATTACATTGTGTACAGAAGTCCTCTTAAATATTCACTTTTTCCTGGTTTTTTAGTGTTTGTTGTTATAGCAGATAGTTATTAAAGAAATACAACATGTGTGAAATTTTTAGCTATTAAAATACAATCACGGTTCATGAGAGACAGCCTGGTTGCAGATCGGCAGACAGAGAGCAGAAACTGTATAATAGGGTACTGTTTTTTCCTTTAAAGTACGGCTCCCTAAAAAAGATTATAGTGGAAGTTTTAATCGTCTGTAACATGTGCGCATGATTATTCTGTAGTACTTTAATATTGTGATGTGACTTGAAGAGTTACAGTCGCGTGTGTACGGAAACGGGGACGAGGCTGAGAAATGGTGCGAAGTGGATTTGAGTGAGACAAATAACATTATCCCTAAGGAAAAAACTTATTGTTCCAAGTCGAGACTTAGGGCTACGACAAGCTGCTGTAGCGACATCTATCATTTAAAGTGTTATATTATTTCTTAAACCAAGTCTTCCGTAATTACGTAATAAGAAAGAAATTATTGACATTTTGTAACTAACATTTATTATCCTTTATTATTTCGTATTTAAATTGAAGTTACTTAACAAACAAATTATTTGCTGAGGAAATATGAAAAAAAATACTATCGGACCGAGATTTGAACCCGGGTTTTAAGGCATTTAATGGCGCCCGATGTCCCGACCCAGCTATTCTAACTTCGAAAATGGTGGCAAAATTTAGCTTCGGATTCTAATGATTTTGTTGGAGGTTTTATTTAATGAAAACACGATTAATGGCCGTTTTTAACCTATCAACGATAAGAGATAGGGCTATGGTAATCAGGGAATCACTGTTATTAATAAAAATATATTGGCAACAAAAATCTAGTAAGCTTAAGATAGGTTATTGAAAACGGGCATAAAACGATATTTTCTGAAAATAAAACCCAGCTAGATCGATTTATCGCCCCCGAAACCCCGTAAACACAAAATATCAAGAAAATAGTTCGAGCTGACTCCGATATATATAAATTGCTCGTTTAATGGTATAAAGATATTAGATGTGTAGTTAAAGATGTATAGATTTTGTGAAAAATTAGCACAAAAAGTGATCGTAAATTATCATAATCGCCTCTGTGGTCGAGCACAGTTGTGTTTGATTTTGACGCACGAGAACCCGTACTCAGCGGTCCCGTAACTTCTATGAGTTGTATCAGTTTAATATCATCGGCTAATAGTGAGTGCATAAGTATGGACTTACCTCTGCCTACTTCTTCGTATGGGCGTTGTGATATTTATTTCATTCTCATTTTGCATAATTGTATCATTATACTTAATTTTGTTGTAATACAATTTTAATTAAGTAAATATTTAGATGTTAGTCGGCAGCTTATTATTTCTACAATAAGCTGCCGAGTGAGTTCATTGACCTAAGAGATAATTCCGTATATTATGAAGACGAGTTTTATATATTGCTAGAATAATCGAGTGAATATTACAACTTTTATTAAACGCGATAATGTTCTTTTTGACATATATTACATTTTGTAGATTTATTGAAAACTCACTTTTGAAATATTCATATCTCTGAGAATCCCTTTTCATAATATTAAGATTATGAAAAGGCCTTACTGTACTTTTTTGTAACACAGATAAAGTGGGTTAACAGAGTTTGCTAAAAAAAAACCCCGTAAGTTTAAAAACCGGCCAAGTGCGAGTCTGACTCGAGCAAGACGACTTAAAACAGCGACAGCTATTGTATATTATTATCTATATTAGTATGGATACTAAGTTGTTCCCGACAATCAATAAATTTATCAACCGCTCCTTAACTTAGTTTCAGGAATTTCGTTTGTTGTAAATTTGCCCCTTAAATGTTTATACTAGATTCTATTTTTTAACTTTTGTTGTTATAGCGGCAATAGAAATACATCATCTATGAAAATTTCAACTGCTAGGTATCGCAGTTCACATGATACAGCCTGGTAACAGACAGGCCAGACAGAGAGCAAAAACTGAATACACTCTACAGGCACTCTAAATATATAATAGTTCTCAGGATCTTTATAATTTTTTTTTAGAAAAAAATGAAATAGAGAAAAAAAACAAATTTTAAAGATTTAGCTATTTAAAAAAAAAACATTGATTGACTTGCATATTTTGGTACGAGACTCGAAACTCTGTGAGACATTCGATGACACGATAAACGCATAGTTATCTACGTTTCACACAAAAATCTCATCTCATCTCGCTAGATTACATGATCAGCCTTATGTGCTGAGGGCTATGTGACGTAGCACGATACTAATAAACACGTTCATTATTCTGCGCGGCTCTTTTCTGGAAAATTATGAAATTCAAAGGTCTTTATGAAACTTGTTATATGCGATGTGTCTCTCGGGTGTGCTACGTTTTCGTATACATCAAGAGCTATGGGTGCGTTTTTATGTTTCTCAGTTTTGTGATTCATAAAAAAATGTTGTCTAACACAAAGTTTTTAGTATGGTTTACTATTTTTTATGGAATGAAAGCCAACATGCAGGAGATTTTTGTGATGGCTACAAATATTATGATTAATATTAAGATTTTAGCTAGAAGCTGTGATGTTTATTAAATATACGTCAAAGTGTTTGGTAGCATCAAATCTTTAAGGAGGTGATACACTAGACCATGTAGAACATATTTATCCAAAATTTTATTTTTTCTAGCGCGTTTTTGATTTTTAAGTGAACCTTTAAGAGTACGAAAAACCCAAAATTGGTCAATTAAATGCTAATAACTTCTAATCTAAGCACAAAAACCACTGAACCGAATTTGATGAAATTTAGTACAGAGATAGAGTTGACCTTGAGGAAGGACAAGGCTACTTTTTAAACGACTACGTTAAAATAGGGTATGTTTTCACGCAATAAGCATTATTAAGTCAGAGGTACAAAAATAGAGTTGACCTTGAGGAAGAATATAAGCTATTTTAACTTAAAAAAAGGGGGGTGGGGGTTAAAGGAGGGGATGAATATTTGTATGGAAATGTTTTGATGATATATAAATACAACCGATTCGTTGTCATTACCTATATTTAGTTTGAATGATAGTCACATGTGGGCGAAGCCGCGGGCAACAGCTAGTATATGATAAATTTGTTATAGCATTTAAATTGTTTTACATTTAGTATTTTACTCTAGTCTTAGGCAACATAAAGAGATAGCGGACTTGCCTGCTTCTTTTGCCTGAGATAATCTAATTTCTATCCATTGTCAAGAAATGGACTATGCTACGCAAAGAAAACTCAAAGCAAAGAAAAGCTACTGAACAGATTTAAATGAAACTTTACAGCAACGTAGCTTATTCATGCGAATAACACATACGTTACTTTTTAAACTGACTATTACGCAATAAGTTTTATAAGTCGGAAAAAAATCTGCCCTTTAATGATAATTGACGCGGGCGAAGCCATGAGTGGAAAGCTTCTTTAGTAAAAAAATTAAACAAATTTTAATTAACTTTAAAACTTGTTTTGTGAAAAGCTATATAAATTTTGTAAAAAGTTTCATTTATACGATGTGTCCATCAGTGTCAGTGACATTCATGATTTTTTTTGCAAATCATAACAAGAAAGTTATAATTAAAAAAATTACCTGTGTGTAACGTAGTGTTTGACGCACGGCGTACCTAGTTCGATTCCCAAGTAAGTCAACTTGTTCCCTGACTATTTTCAGTATTTCTAAAAATATAACTTTTTTATTTATATTTCCATAATAAATTCCTTAAATAAAAATAGCCTAAGCCGTTTCTTATTACATCAGCTGTCTGCCAGTTAAAGTCCCGTCATAATAGGTCCAGCCGTTTCAGAGATTAGTGAGTACAAGCAGACAGACAGATAGGCAAAAATCTAAAAAATGTTATTTTGGTATATGTATCTTGTTAAAATACATGCATTTAGTAAAACGCGGTTATTTTAATATTACATACAGATACTCCAATTTTATTTATTTGTATAGACACACATTTAGTATACGTAGCAGAGTTTAAGATGTCTAATCAATATTCTTTGGGTCATTGCCAAAGCTCTTTGCTGAAACATGCTTTTAATTA
This sequence comes from Lasaia peninsularis, assembly GCA_018236625.1. NCBI lineage: Eukaryota > Metazoa > Arthropoda > Insecta > Lepidoptera > Riodinidae > Lasaia > Lasaia peninsularis. Next base: position 17,823 of record DVZL01000799.1, read on the forward strand.
ATTAGTCTTTATGAATATTATATTTTCCCAATACATCTATGATATTAATCCGGTTGGACACTTCAGATAAAAAGTTTTTTATATTTATTTTATTTATTAAGCCCAGAGTCCTGTTCATTTTCATTCTTAGTAATTATCCACAAAAAATATTCTCAGTTTGATTTTGTTAACCTAAAACCTTCCTTAAAAATCTAAACTTCAAGTTAACAAATGCAAAAAGTTTACATAAATATATAACGGACAAATACTATTACTGTGGGGAGTAACATTTCTCTTTTTGGATAAGATAGAAAACAAGCACACGGTCTTGATAACAGACACCGTAATCTTAGTTAAATTATGCATCCACAATTAGGCGACGATATTAGGCCCTACGATGTGACAGGTTGCAAACCTAAGCCTTTTAATGAATATCAACTATCGTGGAATCGACTCGGCTCACGGCGTTTTAAGGCCGTTTTCAACAACCTATCATAGGTTTACTAGAGTTTTGTTGCTAAGCTCTTTTTATTAATAACAGTGGTTGCCTGGTTACGGCAGCCCTCTTATCGTTGATAGGTCATTAAAAACAGACATTAATCGTGTTTTCATTGCATAAAAACTTCCTACAATATCATAAGAATACGAAACTAAACTTCGTCACCATTTACAAAGTTAGAATAGCTCGGCCGGAAAAACGGGACCTTTCAACGCAGGAAACTCGCGTTTAAATCTTGGTCCGATTGTTTTTTTTATTTTTTCTCTTTTTATATTATTCATATTTCATCACTAAGTATTCACATAGTTATTAGTAAATGTTATTTGAAAAAAAAACTGATGTACTAAAAACACCGAACAAAGGTCGATAACCCAGGTACTACAAATATACAAGTGTAAATTTGTAAACGTATCATCCGTATGATATCAGATTATTGAATTTACGCAAAGCGACTACCATCTGACATCTCCAACCCAAAAGGGACACCAAACCAAACAATTAATTAAGTCAATTTCACATACATGAATCCGGGTTTTCTCACGATGTTTTCCTTCACCGTAAGAGTATTCGGAAAATGTACATGAGTTGGAAAAACTCATTGGTACATGGCGGGGTACGAAACTACAGTACCGGAATGGAACTCCGAAGCATTTAGGTACCACTAGAACACCGAGGCTCAATACACAATTACAAAGAGTGATAAAATTATATCTATCTCTTTTGCCCTGGCTGTAGATGAGTGAGTGTGTATAGATAGTGTGTAGAGCTATTTTCATATACATAATTCTGACATTAATTTTGAATTTTTAACCAGTATTTTATGTAATTTGACATATTATTTAATACTATAAATGAATAAAAATTAATATTGTATTAGTTTAAAATCACATTTCCGTGGGAAAAAACCGGATACTGGTAACTCGATCTGTTTTTTTATTTTGGTTGGTACCCACATTGGTTTAGAATAACAACCGCAAACCGAAATATTGTTATTAATTTAAGTTTTACCCCTGATGATGGTGTAAAACGCGAAACCATTTGACTATTTAAAAAATAATTTTGAATTATAAGTTATATGTGAAAAAGTAGGTACTTACATGTATTTCTAATTTAAATTATGAATGAGTGAGAAGAGGTACAGAGTAAATGTAATTGCGCCGCTTGCACCGGCAGGTCTTATGCAATAAATTCCGCTAACTTCTTGGAGCGAACTACTTGCGGTGCAAGTGAAAATTTTCACAATTTCGCACCGTCAGCCGCAGCGTCACTGGAAATGAAATCATAATTTGCGAAAGTAATAATTCGCCATGCAAGCGCTTTAAGCGATACGTGCTCCTTGTAAATTCCACTATTTGTTAACATTTCGCATTTGTATACCCGTTCTTACAAATGAAATGATTTATGCACAAGTTTTCGTAAACAAATAAATTATTTTAACGGTTCAACTCGAGTTTACTTAGTCTTTGAAAATATTTATTGTTTTATAATATAAAAAATGGCTAAGATTTAGATAAATAAACAATACTGGGACTTCGCCACATAGTTATATAGATTGAACTACACAAAATAATCAAAATAGTTAATGTAGTATAAATAAAAATTGTGTCTGATTTTGTCTCACGACTTACCCGTCCCGGGTTCGATTCCCGATAACTATAAATAGGATGAGTTTTTTTAATTAATCGAAAATTGGTATTCCTAGAATTGGATTTGTGTCCAATATGGCAACAAAGAATCCACCTATCGCATTCTGGGATCCAATATCGTCGGTTAACAATATTTTTACTAAAAAAAAATCCTTTTAAATAACAAAATGTCAAACCACACACTACCTCCACAGGACACAGAAGTTGTATTACCAACCTTCTTGAGACATTGAATCTTGTGCGTAAGTAATTTCACCGTCTACCATTGATATACTTTTTTGCTACCGTCTTTTTTTTATGCCGTCTACCCAATCTTTTAAATAGTAACACGACAAGTATAAGCGCTGAGATTAGTTGTAATATTATAATAGGTTATTGGTATATTATAAAACAAAATCGCTTTCTCCTCTCTGTCTGTCCATATGTATGCTTAAATCTCCAAACCAATTTCGATTCTTTTAATAGATAGAGTGATTAAAGAGGAATGATTTTATGTATGACACAGGCATAATAAAGTAGAGAAACACTGATAATGTTTGAGATTTCTTATCCCCAGTTGTCATCACTCCACTGTAGTTAAGGATACAAAGATATTTAATTTAAACTTTTACATAATACTTAAATTCAAAATATGTATATATAGAAATAAAAAAACTTGGGGTTATATTCCAAATTAGGGTAGAAGCCGGTCAGGTCTCCTTTTCCTGTTG
>DVZL01000800.1:0-20655 GCA_018236625.1 Lasaia peninsularis
AATGTCTGCCCTTTGAAAGTTGTCTGTATTATTAAAATAATTCACGCGGGCGAAGCCGCGGGCGGACAGCTAGTACAAAATAAATAGGAAAAATGCCATATCTAGTACATTATATTTTCGTCAATTTAAACTCCACTTTTCCTATTAACACGGCAAAGTAAGTTAACTTGTAAGTTAGTTCATAAACTAAATTCGGAAGTTTTTCCCAAACTTCTAAGTACTCTGTGGATGCAGAGCTTAGCGTTCACAATTGAAAATACAGATTCGGTTTTATTGAACTTATTAAACAAACTAAATCTTAGTATTTGGTTTAAGCAGAAAAGATTATTCCGGGTCTCGTTTGTAGAATAGACCATCTGCCTTCCTACCAGGCAGTTCGTAACTACCAACATGACCACTGGTGGTAGAGCGCTGTGCAGCAACTAGTTCGGTTAGAGATTCACCGCCTTACCTATTCCTGCCGCCATAATGACATTGTCGTGTTCCGGTCCGAAGGGTAGGGTAGCTTGACTTGCACTTAAGGTCTAACAGCTCGATCACAAACATTGCACGCACTTACAACATTTATGGTGTCTATAGGCCATGGTTCTCTCTTACCACCAGGAGACCCATGGTCTTGTTTGCTGTCTTCTTCACATATTACTTATAATTGAAAATTATCTAAGAAATATCCGGTTTCGCTTTTAATAGCATCATCAGTGCTAAAATTAAAACTTACTTTTTATTTCCAATTACAAATAATTTGTTAAACACAGGTGTACTTCATGTTTTTTCATTTAAAATATGTATATGTTTAAATTGACAATGACGAAAAATCCTATTTATATTATAAATCGCTTTTGCCAACGAATAAAGATCTATACGATTATAACTCAATTCTTAAATAATCCTTATTCTATAATTATAAGTACCCTAAATTGATCTATAGTTCTTTGTCAACCATAGTGGTCAAAAATATTTAGCCTAAATTAAAATTATATCCAGGAAAATGAAATTTTGCATAACTTTAAACGCTCGTCCTAGAAAGTTGATTTGGAGATAGAACTTTGTTCATTGAATAGGACGAAATTCGAAAGTTTGTGACTATATATACATAGATAGTGTTTGTTATTCTTGAAAAACTACTGAACGGATTTGGAAGAAACTTTACAGTAAGATAGCTTTTACATGAAAACAATACATAGGCTACTTTTTAACCGACAACACCAAAAAGAGATACCCTCTTTTTTTCCGCAATAAGTGTTATAAGTAGGAAAAAAAATTACGCTTTGATAATTAACGCGAATGATGCCGCGGTTGGGTAGAGTAACAAATAAAATCGTTAATTTATAGTATTATGCAAAGATCTTTCCTGTTAAGAAAATAAGGGTGTAAACAACCCATGAAAGCCTTTGATGTAAAATATCGTAGGAATTCTATTTTATATGATTTCGAGGACGTTACTACATTTATGACGTCACTATTAATGCGAACAACTGTCATACTGTTGTGTGGATCGATTTGACTATTTAAAGATTAGACCAACAAATAAGTATAGTAAAATTACAAAGTAATACGGGTCGATCGTCAATTTTGCCTTTATAAAATTTGATAACGAAGCAGGCAGTTTCTCAGATTGTAAGAAACGTAATATGTCGCCTATTGACAAGACGCTAATGATGCATTACTAGATAAAATGCCAAGCGGATTGGTACCACCGCCTTAACTATTCCTGCCACAATAACGTTGATGCTCGCTCTTGTCGTGTCTAGTATGGAGGTTAGGGTAGTCGGTAAACTTACTCACGCAAAAGGATTACAATCCTAGCCTCAGGTTGGTAACGCACCATTTCCACCTTTGGTGTCTATAGGTGGTCATTTTTTACCATTTACCATCAGGAAATCCGTCTGCTTGTTTGCCTTCCGTTATCATAAAAAATAAGTGTCTTTCATACGTGACATTGCTGGATTGCTGGATACTTTAATCTTGAAACCGGACGACAAAAGTGATGAGCACTAACGTAACAAAAGCTTTTATCACTTTTGCCTTTTATCAAGATTAATACATTCTTTAATTTGAACCTAAAATATAATTAAAATATTTTTGACACCTTTATTAACAGTTTGCACAGTTGTGTGAATATTATTTCATGTCGGCTTAATTGCTTAAGAATGATATAAATAATATCTATATAATTTCTGAATATTTCATTCAAAAACCATAGAAGTTATTTTCATTTTGTTGGTCTGAGTCTCCAGTGTGGAATACCACCTGCCTGCCAGGCGGCTCGTAAAAAGCGAGCACAGGTTAATAAGTCTACTACTACAGGGATCCACCGATTTACCTGCCACTTTCCTATATTTGATGTCCATAGACAACGGTTGTCTCTTTCAATCAGGAGAGGTGTGAGCTTATGTGTCCTTACAAAGAATTAGTTCAAAATTTGAAAATTATATATTTATTTACAGATTATATATCGCACCCCTAGGTCTAAAATGAGCTAATTCGAATTTTAAATATCTTTTCTAGAATCGGAACATTCTAGAAAATTCAAATAGTTCAATCGTTTTTGCGTGCCGAAATTACTTCGATTTTTTGATTTATTGTTTAATCGTTCTTTGAAAATTTAATCTGTTTTATTGATTGGTAGGTCTTCATGTAGAGAATTCTGTGACATACATAACTCGAAAATCGAGGGTTTTGAGTTAGCTCCCTTTAGATCTCGGGGAGCGATGTGTTAAAATTTGTTACAAAAACATATTTATTTATACCAACAAATTTTACCACATAGTGTTCAAATATATAAATAATTATTTATCTAATTATTATTTATAAATATTAATATATACCCGACCCTGACTGCCCTCCACTACTAATATCTCACTAAAATCTAGTGAGGCTGTGTGTTTGGTTCAAATTCTTTCCAAAAACTTAATCATTTATGATTTCTTTGTATATTTCATAGATATGATCGTAAAACTTATTATATATTGTTGATATATATGGCAGTACAACGTGCTGGGTCAACTATTATTTTACAACTAGCTGTCTCGGCGAACTTCATACCACCCGCACTTATAGATTTCGAAAACTAAAGTTACATTAAAACCCATAATATTGAAAAAAAATATCACTTTTCAATTTGATTCTAAATGACATAACGAACATTAAATATTTGATAGGCAGGAAAAGCTGGCAAGGAAAAAACGGAATTGTTGTTTTTACTATATTTTTAGCATTTTTTTTATATTTACCTTTTAAATCACCTTTTAAACCTTTCCTGAACTTCGACAAATAATTAAAAACCAAAATTAGCCTAATCGATCTGAACTCGGGTTGTAGCGAGACTAAAGAACAGAAATGTATAAATAGATTTATGCTTATACCCGAAACAAATTTCCATCAAGTTATCATTGTTTTCTAGGTAGTTTTTTTTTCTGTAGATATTTCAAAGTTACTGAACCTTTATAGATGCACTGTTATATGAAATCATATTTGAAATATGACCTTATTAAACAAGAATCATCAAAACACTGTGAGAATTGACGAAGATCTTGCATTGCAACCTCACGAAAGGAAACAGAGAAAACCATACATTTGAATCGAAAACGTATTTCTTTTTGAAATCGGTTAGAAATTTAGTATTTCTAAACACACCAAGTTGATTGTTGACGCAGTTGTGATGACAGTGGGTCATATTAAAATAGGATAAATAAGGAATACTTAGATATATATAACTTACGGAACTCTCGGGGGTTTACTGGTTAGAGCTTCCGACATCCATTTCGGAGGTACAGGTTCAAAACCCGCCATGTAATAATGATTTTTTTTCAACTCAGGCACATTTTCAGAGTGCTCTTTCGGTAAAGGAAAAAGTCGTGAGGAAAGTTGAATTCAATATAATCAAGGTCAAATGGCAGTACTGTAGTATTAGTGTATAGAAACTGGTGTTTTTATCAAACCTCCCCTAGATTAGGTAATTGACCTTGATATTATCCTATATAGAACTGTTACCGCTTCAATCGAAACATGATGGTGACCTTTGGTGTCTATAGGCCACGTGTATTTCTTACCATCAAGAAATCGGACTGCTTGTTTGCCTTCCAAGGTCATAAAAAAAAATAAAAAAAGAGCATTGCTGTTTTCGCGTATGATGTAATGATATTAATGGGAATTAATTTTTGTGAATATCTACGTCTTTTAATCGTGGTTCCTGTAATAATTATGAACAAAGTTTCAGTCGCCTCTAAGGAGCAGTTTTGTAGAAAATTAATAGTTTTTAATTTTTTTTAGGATCCTGTGTCTGATATTGTATCGGTACCTACCGGGTATGAAAAGTTTTAAATACCTTTAGAATTCAAAGCCGGAATGTAAAATAGTTCAACCGTAATATTTGATCAACGTGAAGGTTGAAACAATGGCAAAAAAACTGAATCGCTTTTGGCCTTAACATAGGCAAAAGCGATGTTTAACGCTAATGCAATATATAAAATACCAGATAAGAATAATATTATAATAATTAAATATCTCTGGAAAATTACTTGAATAGATCTAGCCCCAAAGGAAGCTAAATTTATATTTGGCGGTTCGCCTTTTAAAATAATTTTTAATAAAATTTTTATTCGCAAACAAAGAATTTTAAATTAAAAATAACTGAACCAGAAATAATAGTTATATTAAATAATATAGTTCTTTTCTATTACATTATCTGTGAAACATCATATAAATTTTTATATTTTGTTATAGTCATTTGCTTAAAATAGATTTAAATTAAAAAAGTCTAAAAACTTTTAGTTAAATTAAAGCTATAATGTATGATTACGCGCTTTATTTAAATTATAATCAGTCATTAAGCTTGGTAACTGTTTAAGAATAAAATGTAAAATCATATTAGGTTTGTAATAACATTATGCAATTTGAATCATCCAGCCATTGAAGAGATATATTTTTCAACCAAAACGTAGGTGCATATTAAGAATTGTAATTGAAAACTGTTGTCTGGTTCTATCTAATTATTATGTATCTATTAAATGTTTATATAATTTGAAATGTGTCTGAAATTAAGTTTTAAAGTTTTTGGGGGGACCGACCGCATTCTTATTTAAAGAATCTCCCAAAATTCAGTAGCTCGTACTTTAATCATATATTTTTAACACTTAATAGACGAAAGAATAATTTTAGCTTTTTAAAACGTATTTTTTTTAATTTCTACTGAGTTCATAATTTTTGGATTAAAACTATTTAAATACAAATCCTCTTAAAGTTTTTATTTTATCAGAATCTTAATATAAGCATAAAAGTTTTCAAAATCTAACTTATATTTGTAAAATTATATATTCATATAATATTTAAATAATAACTTAAGTGAAGAAAATTAACATGCAAAAATTAATATTTCATTGATTAGCCCAAGTATCTACTTTTTCGTAGACAGATAAATATATATTCAGTTATATATATTTTAAATAAGGTAAATAATTATACGGATGTTGAGCTGAGAAGAAATACATACGTTATAGATGTATACTTGTTAATGGTGCGTTAATACACTTAACTCTATCGCCATTTCCAAATCGGTACACAACAATAGATCTGAGATAATAGGCGTGAAGGTACTTTTTTTATCTATTTAATCTATGAAATATGCCAACATGTATAGGGGTCTTCAGATAGTAAGAGACAACCGTAGCCTATAGACGCCACAAATGTAGGTGCGCCGCTGCCCTGTGGTCGGGCTGTTAGACCTTATGTGTAAGTCTACCGGCTACCCTCCGGACCGGAACACGACAATGTCGTTATGGCGACATGAATAGGTAAAGCGGTGGATCCTTACCCGTTTGTTCAATTGAAATGCACAAGTGAAGTATTCCTGAAGAAATTAGTGTATCATGACGTATTTTTTCGATGCCGCCAAAACTCTCTCGATGAGCTTAGGCAAGGTGAGCTTTACATAAGATCCTTATATGACTGGCCCTTGTCTATGATTGTTTAGCCTGATTACAGTCAGGTCATAACTTAAATGTAATATCAAAAAGAATTAATTTTGATTATTAAAAAAATCGGCGAAGTGCGAGTTAGATTAGCGCTGCGTACCGTGCGATTATTTATAAAAACGGCAAAAATTCACGTTCCTTGTATGGGAAAATAATTGTATAATTATTTTATTCTGTTTTTAGTGTTTGTTGTTATAGTGGCAACAAAAATACATCTGTGAAAATTTCACCTTTCTATTTGTTCTAATTTTCTATCATGGTTCATGGGATACAGCCAGGTCACAGACAAACAGACAGTGGTGTCTGAATAATAAAGTTCCTTTTTACTCTTGAATACTAGTCATTCCAACAAAATTCATACTATTTTGAAAGAAAATGAGACAAAAAATTACTTTTAATTTTGATAAAAAAACCAATCGAACCGGTAACTTCGTACCACCTAAAGTTGTCAATTATATATATAAGGAAATTTTAAATTATTATTTTTCTCATTTCCCTGTTTCTCTTTCGATTAGAAGAGAGGAGAGTTTAAGTCAATCAAGCCGTTCTTATGTAAAACGTGCTTAAACAAAGCATCATTTTATATTCATAGATTATACAGAGTTGACCATAATGGTAAAAAGTCCGAAATTGAAATAGTAGACACTATTATGGGTGTGAAATAGATAAGTTAGAAACTTGTAACAAATATAATAAGCACTGTTTTTGTATTAATTATTATTGAATTGATATTGTTTCTAGCTTTTATCTTAATAATTCAAGAAGCGTTATTAATAAAAAATGATATTTTTTATTAATAATTATTGAATTTATATTCTTGTTTCTAACTTTTATCTTAATAAACTAACAGGCGTTACGTTTTCTAATAAAAAAGAATATCTTTTATTGATTAATTATTATTGGATTTTTATTGTTTCCAGTTTTTATCTTAATAATTCAAGAGGCTTTACTAATAAAAAATAATATTTTTTATTAATCATTATTGAATTTATATTCTTGTTTCTAACTTTTATCTCAATAAGCTAAGAGGCGTTACGTTTCCTAAAAAAAGAATATCTTTTATTAATTGTTATTGAATTTATATTGTTTCTAGCTTTTATCTTAAAAAGCTGAGAGGCGTTTTCATAAAAAATGAATAAAAAAGTGATAACACTATAAAAATAAGTCAGTGTTTTTATAGAGATGCACATCATTGGATTGAATGTAAAACGCTTCTTAATAATTGTGTTAATTCTACTTCTAACAAAACTTAGAGATGAATATTGGAGTCTCAATAATAGGTTCCCGTTATTAACATTTGTGTGTGGAACCCTTTAAATTAGTGCTGAGTTTAGAGATGTGTGAAAATAAAACTTTTATAAAGAATCTAGAAATATAAACATCTTTGTTAGTAACAACATAATGTCATATTCAAATTTAACCTCTAGTCTCCTTGTATTAAGGATAATTATTATTAAAAAAATATTTTTTGTGATACGCTAAAAAACATCTTTATTATTCTTACTATTTTTTTTTCATATTAAATAATTATTTCAAGTCTATTGGTAGGTATTTCGGACTTCCATTTTGGTAATCTAGGTTTGAACTCCGCCATTTACCAATGGGTTTTTCTAAGTAAATTTTCTGAGTTCTCTTACAGTGAAGGAATACATCGTTAAACCAAATATTGTCAGCTAATCGTGGGTGCATATGTACCTCTGCCTACCCATTCGGGGATATGGGCGTGACGATTCTATTCATTATAAACATAACTTTTTTTTATTATGAAAAGGTTAAAACTGTTAATAAATAGAATTATTAACCATTTACTTTAAGCAGAGCTACAATTAAGGTGTTAATATTAATAGCTATTTCACTATAATATTGTCAAATAATATTAATTTACAATGTTGTGTGAAATAGAGAAATAATTTACAATAAAAACGATGGGTTTATGAGATAAGTGAGTCTTAAGACATGTATATATAATGGTTTTCTATTTCTGGAATAGATAGAACATAAATATAATCTACTATCTTTAATATCCAAATATGTTGGAATATTATTAGGGAAAAATACGGAAAAAAAGATAAAATGAAATTTTAAATGCAAAAAATATTGATTAATTAAGTGTATAAAATTAATTACAAATTAACAATTATTATTGTCATACTAATTGCTAATACAGCAGCACTAGTATTGAATGATAACAACATCAAATGAATAAATACTTTTATTAATACCTAATACAAAGTAATAATACTTAAATTAATAATACTTAAGTTAAACAAATAATTTTAAAACTCACTTTATTTACATTTAACTGTAATCAATCATATTGGTTTAATACAATTATATTATTATTGTAAATTTCTATTATTTTAAAATGTGTTGATTGTTTCAATAATTCACTCTTTTGGAGAGGAAAGGATTTTTCCATATAGTCAATTTAGTAGAGACTCTTCTGAAGGGAAAAGGCGTTCTTTAATTTTTCCACATGGTCAATAGTAGAGACTCTTCTGAAGGAAAAAGGCGTTCTTTAATTTTTCCACATGGTCAACAGTAAAGACTCTTCTGGATGGGAGAGACGTTCTTTAATTTTTCCATATGGTCAATAGTAAGGACTCTTCTGAAGGGAAAAGGCGTTCCTTATTTTTTTTCCATGGTTTCAATATGCTACTATACTACTACGCTTTTTTCATCCATTTCTTGTATAATAGTGTGTTTCGTCGAACTATCTCTCCGTCTCTACTTTTTCTACCTGCTAAGTGGATATCTTATTTTTATTTCAACCTGTCCACATTTATGTTGGAGCTTTACAATGTTGTTGTGTTGCAATTCCTTCTTTGGTTTCAGAGATTTTTTTCTATTTTATTTTAAGATGTAAAACTAATACACTTTTCCATATTTTATTTTGTTCTTAGTTTATTTATTGAATATTAACGTTGGATATATTTTATGTATGTATATTATATAAAATAACAATGAAATGTGATGTATACTTAGCACCTAAATTATAATCCAAATTTATTTACTTATTAGGTATTACCAAATTTAATAATAAATAAAAATCTCCTGTTATTCAAGGTTAAACTCTACCTTGAATCTATACGGACCAATATATTTGGTAAGTATGTACCAGGTAAAGTAAATTTCATACGGCTCTGTATAACATAACAATAAATGAAAGACATCGAATATAGTTATTTAAATTATTACAGTAGGACTTATATTTAAAAATGTTATTAAAAATATTCATAAAAATTATCATATCATCTGCTTAATATTATATAAATGATTACAACTGAGTGAATATTTAGTTTGGAAAAATGAATTTATTAATTAATTAGTTTATTAACAAATGTGAGATTGCTAATTCGTTTCATGCATGTATAATTTATTTAATAAAGGTGTATTGTTATAATAGTAAAATTCGAATAATTATTAATTACCTAAAATGTTCTAATAGTAAGCAGTAAGTAGTGTATTTTGAAAACGACATTACTATGTTTACTCTCCATCTCGCTCTGACGCCCCGCCCCCGGCATCGCACTCAACGTGTGCATTCAACTACAAGTAAAGATGGCGGAATCGTAAAAAAACATACATGAGGGGCCTCAAATCATCCATTTAATAACTTTTCATGTCAAATAAATGTTAAAAAAATAATATTTATATAATATACAGCTATTTAATTAATATAAATTTATTTTTACTAAAAAAAATTAACACATAAATATCAGTTAAAATTCTTTTTCATGTAGAGAAAATTATGGACGTATGTTTCGCAAGTAGCTTTTAAAAGCTTTATACATTGTTGGGTAATAAACATAGTCGTAAAATATATAAAATGTGAATACGTAATATTTAAAATACAAAGTGACTTGACATCCATATTTTACATAAAAATTTAATTTTATTTGAATTATTTAGTCCCTCGGTAGATAAAATCTTGCATAAAAGATAGACTTCTCAAGATCTTATCTTATTATGTCATATTAATATATTATATATATATACACATTTATAATAATTTTCGTATAATTTTTTTTATACAAACTCTACATAGAAATATTGTTTGGAAAGAGCACCGACGCCGGCGGACGCCGCGTTTTCACTGAAACAATATTTCAAAGTTTTCCTATGAAAGTAGAATGTACGGAACTAAATAAAAAGTTCATATTTAATCACATCGACATTATTGTTTTAAAAAAACTTGAAAATATTAACATGTTTTTATTTTATTTTTGGTTGTCGAAACATATTTCCATACTCTACCGTATATAACGTTTAAAGTACTTTTTTTGAGTCAATTAATATAATTTTCTTACCTTGATTATGAAAGTTCCAATTCAAAATTCAACGACAGTAAGCACAAGTCACGTTACCTAAGTACACCTAAACAAGCAACTCAGGTATCCTTTGTTTTTCAACTTGTATTTATTTTTAACATACGTGAAACGAATTCCAAGACACAATCAACTTAAACCAATCCATCAATAGTTAAACATGTGGTATTTGAACAGGTGAGCACAAACTACACAGAGTGGCACTTAGTTAACGGCACGTTGTTTGGCACTTGACGATGTTCGGTAGAGTTAGCGCGGTATTGTTTACGTGCGGGGCGCGGTGTGGAGTGGTCGCGCGCCGCGGCCGGAGTGACGCGCGGCGTGAGCGAGTGGCTCAGTGGCGACACGGCGACACCCGGTACTACCGCTCTATCAAACCTCTGCGACACCGTCATAACTTGCATATTGCAATGCCATCTATTACATACGTTCATACTCTACATTCATATTTTTATATTACTTAACTGTAAAATTGTAATAACAAATTTACTTTTAAGTGATGTGAACCTATTATTATTTTGCAGATTATATAAGTATAGATAATTCTAGTTTTGATATTTAATTTAAATTTATTGAAATAATTTTTCTCCATATCTATGTGAATGCCTTATATTATTTTATCATTTTGTCGTTAGTAACTAAATCAAAACCATATTCTAATGGTGGCTATTATATAGATTCATACTTTGTATCTATTTATTATCTTTTTAATGATAATTAACCTGTTTACTATATGCGACAGTTAAATTAACGTTAATTTATTTATTACACATTTTAATACATAAATTGATTATTCGATATCTTCAATTTTTACTAAATTAATCCATGTTATCAAGAAATATTTTCTTAATGGCTATATTTTATTACACATTAAATGTCTTATTTTGTCTTATTTATTATCTCATCGTCATTACATTTAAATTATCTTATTCGGTTTAATTTTGATATAAGATATTAAAATTATTATCAGTTCAATGAGATGTAATACTAATGACACTTTAAAACGTTAAAATATAATTTTATTACACTAAAAAGTATTTTTTATTTTTACTTGCTAAAAATTAGCATTTTTATCTTTTTTTAACGTGATCATATTTGGCAAATAATCTATGTTGATTATGGTAATATAATATAAAAACGGACAACGCAATCTAATTGACACTATAAAAGTAAAATAAACGGTTAATTGAGGTTAATATTCTGAAAATAAAATAAGTTTAATTCACATATTCAAATGGAGTTATGATTAAAACATTAAAATGTTGACACTATAATATTTATTTTTTCTCTTTAATTAAAATTTTTTGAAGCACCACAATTATTTATGATTATAAATATAATTACTTATAGTAACCTATATATTTTTTTTCGAGAATAAGTTAAATAATACATAATTAAAAAAAATAAAATTTATCTTTATGAAAATATTAATTTAATGAAGTATATTTTCAAATACATTCATAGTATTAGTTATTATGATTAATAACATAAATTAACACGTTTATTTTTTAAATAAAAAACTAAGCAGATTATTAGCATATTTACCATGAGATTAACCAACAATATTAAAAAATGTTTATTTTACGCAATATTTTAAAAATAATAAAGATTAAAAAGATTTAATGGTAGAGACCCTAACACTCTAATTTTAAACGCTATTTCTAAACACGTAACAATTTCTAGCTAAATATTAATAAAATTATAAAGATATATATTATTAATAATATTAGAGTCGATTGCTAATTAATAGTAGAGACGCGTGTGAATGTGTGCGTGTGACCTTGCAGCTGCAGTATGCAGTGTGCAGCGTATTGCCGTCTCGCTCGCACCCGTAGGCGGCGCCTGAGGCCCCGCCCCCCGCCCACCGCACCACCCGTTACACCTTTTGCCGCGTAACTCACTTTCCTTGTGATTATTGTGCCTACGGTTTATTCGCGAGTTCACGACTGCGAATTATTGTTTATCTTTGTTAATTTGGTTATGAATATATTTTATTATAATTTGATGAGTTGAATAGGGTAAACAGCTAAGATAGAACTATTAGATACATATATTATAGATAATTATAAAACTGTAGAGTCGATATTGCAACTCCAAAAAGTAAAAAATGCGCATAAAAATAATCTATGATTATATAAAATTCTACAGACTTTATAATTATTTTTTAACTTATCTCTAGTGTTGATTATGAATATAATAATATATTAATAATGATA
This sequence comes from Lasaia peninsularis, assembly GCA_018236625.1. Classification (NCBI taxonomy): domain Eukaryota; kingdom Metazoa; phylum Arthropoda; class Insecta; order Lepidoptera; family Riodinidae; genus Lasaia; species Lasaia peninsularis. The sequence continues at coordinate 12,517 of DVZL01000800.1, forward strand.
AGTCAATTAGTTTTGGTAAACAATCAAATGATTAAACTATAAGCTACTTTAATGACAAAATGTGACTAATATTTTGCAATAAATTAAAAAAATATATATATATTAGAAAATTAAACAATAAAATTTATATTTTTTGTACAAATAAAAAAATATAATAAATCCATATACCTAATTAAATATCCTAATAAATTAGGCAAACTGGATATTAATCAATGACAGAGATGAGTATTAATCAATGATAGAGTTTGGTATTCATCGATGATTGAGATGGGTATTAATCAATGATAAAGAAATGGGTAGGTATCAATCAATGATGGAGTTTGGTATTATTCAATGATAGAGATAGGTTTAATCAATGATAGAGTTGGATTTTAATAAGGTTTTCTTAAATAGATAGAATGATTCAATAGGAAATCATTTAAGTATCTAACATGTATAGTATACCCATGTGAAGCCGGGGGGGATCGCGAGTTGTCTATAAAAAGGACAAAAAAGTTATGTTTGTCGTTTGGCATCTTAAAATCTTTATTTTTTTCTGTTTTTAGTATTTTTTTACAGCGGCAACAAATACATCATATGTGAAAATTTCTATTGTGTATTGCGGTTCATAAGATACAGCCTGGTGTCAGACAGACAGACAGCGAAGTCTTAGTAACAGGGTTCAGATTTTACCCTTTGAATACAGAACCCTAAAAAATCCAGGATCATAAGATATTCAGGTATATTTAGTAGATTGGTGTAGTTGTATATTTCTTACACAAGACTAACTATATATACCTATAAGTGACCTTTAGTGTCTATATGTTAAGTTTATATATTTAAATTAGTAAATCTATTTGTTTGTTTGCCTTGTTATTCCATACAAACACACCTAAGTTGAACATAGAGAATCTACTTAATAGCTCGCCCTTTGTACTGTAATATCTTTTAGTGATTGTTTTGTTTTGTTGTTCTGTGTACAATAAAGAATTAAATAAATAAATAAATAAATATTTAATTCTATTTTTAATTTATTTATTATCCACAACCATTACAATATAAGCTTTACACCACCTCTTAGATCACAGAGGTCCTAATAAGGTATTTTTTTTTAATTCAGTAACACACAACAAAAGAATAAAAAAAATATGCATGTGTATTCAGTAGTATAATTTTTTTCCATTCTCAAGTAGGTATTATTTTTTTCCATTCTCAAATTCTAGAATAAATTCTAAAAATAGAATCGATTCTAGAATAAAAACAATTTTAGAATAGATTCCAAAATATAAAAAAATATTATATACATATTTTCACACAAGGTTCCTTGCAGGGTAGTCAGAGAATGTTTTTCAGATTATTCTGAGTAAGCAATGCTAACATTGCCCGGGCTATACCTATGCATATTTTATGCTATTGATTTTGTAGTTACTATTTAAAATATCATGTACCAAAACTTTTTGTTGCGCAAACGGGATAAGCAATAATTGAAATAATAAACTAACAACTATAATAAAAACTCAATCTAATTCTAGATACATTCACGCAATCCACTACTTTAACTAACAATCCACTGAATTCACAAAGAGAAAAAATAAATAACCTTTTCTCCATTATCAGATACTGACCAAAACTTGAAATAAGTGAATTTGATACTGAACAATTTAGGGTTATTGCTGCCTCCGAGGTGGCAACACATTAAGAAGAGCAGGTTTAGGACCTGTTTAGCGTCCATAAAGCTTGTAATCTGGTGATTTCCCTCCAAACGACGAACAGGTAAACCAGCTGGTAAGAGACGAGCATAAGTTAACTGGTTCACTACCAACATGACTGTGGTATGTGTGGTATAGTAGAGTGCTGTGCAGCAACTCGCCCCCGTAGGTCCTCCGCCTTACCTATTTCTGCCACCATAATGACACTGTCGTGTTCTGTTCCGGAGGTAGAGTAGCAGTTATACTTGCACATAAGGTCTTACAGCCCTACCACAGGGCAGCAGCGCTACAACATCTATGGTGTCTATAGGCCACGGTTGTCTCTTACCATCAGGAGACCCGTTTGCTTGTTCGCTGTTTTATCCCATAAAATTTCCCTCGTGTTGGTCCGGGTTCCGTTGTAGAATAGGCCAACTGCCTTCCACCCAGGCAGCTCGTAAGAGGCGAGCATAGGGTCTATTGTCACTAACATCGAGACATTGACTATGTGGTAGAGTGTTGCAACGAATCGCCCGAATTGGTACCACCGCCTTACCTATTCCTGCCGCAATAGCGTCAGTCGTCGTTTGTCGTGTTCTGGTTTGGAGGGTAGGGTAGCCGGTAAACTTATTCACGCAAGAAACTTACCATTCTAACCTCATTTTGGCAACGCACCATTTCCGCCTTTGATGTCTATAGACGACGTGTATTTCTTACCATCAGGAAATCCGTCTGCTTGTTAGCCTTCCAATGTCATTAAAAAAAAAGGAAGAAAAATATTTTGTTTACTTTTTTGTCCAACTTTATAATATATATATACCTAATGTCCTCCATAACACTATTGCTAATGAGTAAAACATTTTATAATAAGTAAAAGTGCTATTGAAACAAAATTATTTAATTACGAGTTGTTTATGTTTGTGTGTATATTTATTTATTTACGTATGTAGTATTCCACACCCGTGACTCATAACTTATAAGTTATAACTTAAATAAGTTATACTTAACTTATAACTAGGTTCTTTTTATTTACAAGTGTCAGTCTATTTCCAAGTAATACTTATATTTAATTAGCCTAAAAGTAATGTATAATTCTTTTAACAATTATTAAATAAATAATTAACTTTAATCGATGACTTTGATTGATTTTGGAGGAACTTTGGTAAAAATTTGTTTTTATAATTAAGCAAAATTTGGAAATACCTACCGAGTGTTCTGAATTCGTACTTCATTAACCATTTAGGGTTATTGCCGCCTTCGAGTTGACACCACGCATTAGGATTATCAGGTAGAGGACCTTTTTAATGATGTTTAAAAATGTCTGTCATTATCTCAATCAAAGTACAGTCCACTCGCAATAATAATAAATATTAGTGGACAAATAACACAAATTGATCTAACCCCAAAATAAGCAAATTAAATGCTTGTGTTATGGGTGTTAGACAACGATAGTAATACATAGATATACATACAAGAATAAATTTAATAAAATATAAACATCTATGTTCATCACAAAAACGCCTGTCCCCGTCGGGAATCGAACCCGGGCCTCGCTGTTAGGCGTGTACGCTAATAACTCGACCAACGAGGAGAATAGTGATACATATGAGTTGATTAGCTACTATAGTTTGTCAACAATGAGAAAATATGACTTCACCAATTTTACAAAGTTGTCGACTAATCAAGTCCCAGAATTTCAAACGTCTGCTATTTAATTGGTTGAAGGCGTTCTTTGTTTATTAACATCGTTTTTAGGGTCCCGTATCCAAAGGATAAAAATGGAACCCTATTACTAAGACTCCGTTAACCGTGATAGCTGGTCATGTACAATTTCACAGATGATATAGGTACTTCTATTGGTGCGATAACAGCAAATTTAAAAATAGAATAAACTAAATAGGTATATAAAGGGGGAAGGTTGAAAAGGGTTTTTATAGATAAAAAGTAGTACGGAATCCTTCGTGCGCAAGTCTGATTCGCACTTGGTCGGTTTGTTTTGTTAACGTGAATCTACACATACTTTTGCATGTATCAACCAGCAAAATCCTATATTAGCAATAACTAATAATCATGACGAACTTCTGAAATTTATTTATTACACTAGCTGTGCTTTCTGTTGTGCTGTGCTGTGTACTGTGCTGTTCTCAAAATAAAATCTAAAATAAAAGTAGCCTATGCTACCCCTTATTACCTACATCAGCTATCTGCCAGTAAAAGTTCTGTGAAAATAAAAGTAGCCTAAGCTACTCCTTATTCCATCAGATATCTGTCAGTAAAAGTTCCGTCAAAATCGAGTCAGCCATTACAGATATTAGCGGATACAGACAGACAGGTATATGTACTTCGTAAATATACACAAGTAATATCCATTTAGTATAAAGCTGTTATTATCTACATAGGTATCTGTATGTAGGTAATATTAAAATAACCGCTTTTATTCATTTGTATAGATAAATAATAAATAAATAAATAAATATTACTGGAAAAATGACACAAATTGATCTAACCCCAAAGTAAGCAAATTATATGCTTGTGTTATGGGTGTTAGACAACGATACTAATACATAGAAATACTTAAATCGATACCAGGATAAATTTAAAAAACACCCAAACCCGGAAATACAAACATCTATGTTCATCACATAAATGCCTGTCCCCGTCGGGGATCGAACCCGAGCCTCGCGGTAAGTCGATGCGGTTAGACGTGTACGCTAGCCACTCGGCCAACGAGGCGGTCAACCAAAATTGATTTATTTTACGTGATTCGTTTTTTAAATTCAATCACTGTACAATAACTGCGTCCTCCTGTTTCTTAATCCCGCCAACACTCAAAATTTTTAGTAGTTTTTATTTTATTTTGAAAGCTTATACAGATTAAAAAAACACATTTACTTTATGTTATTTAGAAAAACATAAGAGTTGACATTCGTAATTAATTAAAAAAAATATTTCAAAAACGTTTATGTTCTCGTTTTTTGGAATATACATACAGATTATACTGTAATTAGAATAATAGCATATAAACAGATCCAAAAACACAAAAGTCCCATCTTGACTGAACGAAATTGGTTAGTTATTCAAATCACATCGTTAAATAACATCAATGAAGTATATTTTAACACGTCGGTATAAAATAGCTGAGATTGTTACCACGAAATGCCTAATCTTATCTCTTGTATTACGTTATCCACTGCAGAGCAGGGATCAAAGAAACGTTAGAAAGTATAAAAAAACGTCTACTCCGAGCCAGTTTAGACCATTTAAATAGAGGTGCAATATAAAAAAAATATTAAAAAAAGTAATTTGACAGAGACGTCACGTTAGAAAGACAGCTGAGTAATGACTGACATACTGTTTTGTTGTGATGTTTTTAGTTTTGGCGGGTTTACATTTTGCTTCATTTATGATTTAAGAAAAGTTTGTATTTTTACAACAAATTCGATTGAAAACATATAAAACTATGGCCACGATACCTATTTTTGCAAGGTATGTTTTGAAAGGGTAAAAATTCAACAAGTGCGAGTCGGACTCGTGGACGAAGGTTTCCGTACAATTATTTGTAAAATCGGCAAAAAAATCACGTTTGTTGTATGCGAGCATCCTTTATATATTTATTTTGTTCTGCTTTTAGTATTTTTTGTAATAGTGACAACGTAAATACATTACGAGTGAAATTTTAAACCGTCTAGTTTCACGGTTCTTGATATAAATTCCGGTAATAGACAGACAGATAAACGGACAGGAGAGTCTAAGTAATAAAAAAGTACCTTCACGCCTACTATCCACGACTCGTAAGTCCAGTAGATATACCAAAACATCCACGATTAGCCAAGGTACTAGGGCCCTGATGTGATAGGTGGCAAGCCTATCGCCACTTCGGACACGTTCCAATCCCGGGAATGTAATGCTTACTCAGAATAATCTGAAAAACATTTAACAAAAAAGGTTGCCCGACCTGGAACTTGAACCCGGAACCCCACGCGGCTAGCGGTCTTAAAAGGCAACAGCCGTACCGTTACACCACAGAGGTGGAGTTTTAGAGTCGTTTTTACCCTTTGGGTGCAAAATCCTAAAAAGGAACAAGAGTTTTTATCGCATCAAAATAATTATCAGTTATGGCTTCTTAGGGTTTCGTAAGGTGAAAACGAAACGACATATAGAGTAAATAGTAGGGAACCCCTCATATTATGCGCGACTCTGACTCGCACTTGGCCGGTTTTTTATAGTTATAGGTAGACAAATAATCATTGATGTTAGTACTTTAGACTTTCATTTTTATAATGCAAGTTCGAACCCAGCTTTTCTAATTTAAGGTACAATGCTCTTATGGTCCACGGAATGCATCGTGACGTCACTGGATTCGTGTTTTTGTAATGGTTTTCCTTTTGGATTCCAGAGGTCTGATGACAGTCGCTCTGTGTAAAAAGTGGCGTCCATTTTAGTTCGAATGAAAATTCAGCTGAGGTATCTAGATATATATTCCTATCAGAGTATTTACTATCTATAGATTACACTATTAAACAGAGATCATTCCCCAATACGTAGTAGGTATAGCTAACTCGCTCTGTGTTTTCCAACTTCTCTTTTAACGAGTTTTCTTCACAAAGAAATCGATCCCATAGGGTTAGGTATTAGCTGACGATATTAGATCATAATGTGACAGGAGGAAACTCAAAGTCGGACAACGACTACCCTCGACCATTAAACCGGCTTATAAAATGATATAACCCTAGAAGCAATATGAGGACAGGTCTTTATTAGGAGTATTATCTCCAAAAAATACCTTAAAAATAAGAAATATATGTAAAAAGCTTTACATATATTTCTCGGCGAGTGTACCACTGACAAGTGACAATAAACTGTCAAGTTTATCCCGGCCGCCATTTTCGCTGAGGTCCGTCTGATGACCCCCATATAGGTATGTTTACACCTACGTATATGAGTCACATATATTATTACTATAACTAGTTATATTTTAATAACATTACGTTCCTGATTCGCGTGGGATGAAGTTAAGTGTATTTCTTTGATGGGCCTTCAATCCCTTCTAGTTTAGCTGTTGTTGGGACGTAATAACCCTATCGCAATAATTTAGCACTACAAGTATAATAAAGCGTTAGAAACGTGGTGTTGAACATAGATCTTCTGACTGATGATGGCACGGATCTAGCTAGATAGTGATGATTTCAATGAAATACAATCGGCCAATTGAGAGTCGGACTTGCGCATGAAGGGTACCGTATCATATGTTACAACTACAAAACTACATAAATAAATAAATATTACTGGACAAATTACACAAATTGATCTAACCCTAAAGTAAGCAAATTTTACGCTTGTGTTATGGGTGTTAGACAACGATACAATACATAGAAATACTTAAATAGATACAAGGATAAATTTAATTAACACCTAGACCCAGAAATACAAACATCTATGTGCATCACACATATACTCAAAACAGAAAAAAATAAATATATAAAGGATGCTCCCATAGAACAAACGTGATTTTATTGCCGTTTTTATAGATAATGGTACCGAACCCTTCATGCGCAAGTCCGACTCGCACTTGTCGCGTTTTTACTCTTTCAAAATATACCTTGCAAAAATAGGTGTCGTGGCCGTAGTTTTATATGCTTTGAATTGAATTTGTAGCAAAAATACAGACTTTTCTTAAATCATAAATGTAGCAAAATCTAAACCCGTCAAAACTAAAAACTTCACAACAAAACAATATGTCAGTCATCACTCAGCTGTCTTTCTAACGTGACGTCTCTGCCAAATTACTTTTGTATATATTTCTTTATCTTGCACCTCTATTTAGATGGTCTAAAGTTCAAACTCATTTGAGTTAGTGTTTTAAGTGTATTTCAGGTTGTAATTTTGCAATTTCGCGCCATAAAATCGGTAATTTTCGCGGCGGCTGCAGCGGATCTGTCATCACTTGTTATTCGGTTTATGGCGGCAAATTATAGCGCATGCGCACATCTCCGAGTTCGAATTTGATCCATGATCGATTACTTTTTACTTTATTTTGTTTTGGAATCAATGACCGAAAGTTCTAGAATGTTTTTTAGTTTGATATTTTTTGATCCCATTAATAACACTTAGAATTTGAATTTGTGGATGTTTTTCATAGCAATAACTATGACATTAGTTATTGCTATGAAAAACATCTTAAAACAAACTTAAACGCAAAAAGTGACTTCAAGTTTATTATCGTCTAGGTAAACGCTCTTTTTTTGAAGTCGGTTGAATATCGCACCCTCAGTGGAAAAAAGGCATAAGTAGTTTTATTTCAAAATAACGATTTTATCATATTTGAAAAGAAAATTTAAAGTTACATATGCTGATTTTTTTTCATATTTTTATGCAAGAATTACTGCTTTATTTATTTTGACTTCATGACCTATTTTCTTAGCGACAAACAGAGTATGAAATTTTACGCTACAAAAAAAATGTAGACTGTATT
>DVZL01000801.1:0-20651 GCA_018236625.1 Lasaia peninsularis
CGCCTCTTACGAGCTGCCTGGTAGGAAGGCAGTTGGTCTATTCTACATAGAAGACCCGGACCAACACGGGGAAAACACAGGGGGTTACTCACGGGATGTGACAGCTAGAATGTTGAAATTCACAGAAAATGAAGTTCTGTTGCCGCTATAATATCAAGTACTAAAAACAGATAAAATAAATATTGAAACGAGGCTCCCTTACAACAAACATGATCTATTTGCAATTTTCACAGATAATGGTACGGGAGTCTTCATGCACGAGTCCGACTCGCACTTGATTAGCTTTTTGTTTTTTTTTATTGCATTGTCTGTATGTAATATTAAAATAAACGCTTTTAACTACATGCATAATATGTATGTTTATAAGGTACACATACCAAAATATTTTTTTACAAATTTCTCTGTCTGTTTGTACCCGCTATTCTCTGAAACAGCTGTACCAATTTTGATGGGACTTTCACTGGCAGACAGCTGATGTAATACGGAATAGCTTAGGCTACGTTTATTTTAAAAATTTATTAAATAAAATAATCAAATAAAAACACGAATGAAATCGCGGGCACAGCTAGTGCTAATATTATTTTTATATTGAGTTTTTGTATATGGCGATGACCTTGCCACCTATCACATCGTGGACCTAATATTGTCGGTTGATCCTGGGTGCATACTTAGGTATCACCCACACCCTATCTCTATCTACTCCTCCTGTATATATATATATATAGCTAAATGCATTTAAAAATCCAATTTTAGTTAATTAACTTTAACGAGCGGCTAAACTATTGCTTGTGAAGTTTCCAGTTAGCCAAAAAGCAAAGAATGCAGACCATTGATTAATGAAGAGTGGTCGGGTGTTTGCGGAGGGGTTGTTTGGCATCGCGGATCGCGTGCGTCGCTCGCCCTTCGGTGCATTACTTATGCATGTTACTCGCCGCCCTTCTAGGGTTGCCACCAAGAATATAGCTTATTAAAATCCGGATCTGTAAAAACGAAAAATATTTTTAGGCTATTTATTATTTGTTGTTATAGCGGCAACAGAACATAAAAAAATATATATTTGCTGTCAATTAACCGACGATATTTGATCACATGATGTTACACATAGATAACATTATGTTAGGTACTTAGACTAAAAAAAAACTCATTAAGGTTTTAATAAACTTTTTGTCAAGTTTACGACACAAACAAGAATGCAGATCAGTTATTAATAGTGTTCGGGTGTTTTAGGAGGGATTATTTGGCATCGAAGTTGGCGTGTGTCGCTCGTCCTTCGCCGGTGCATTACGCATGTTGCTTATCTTCCTTCTAGGGCTATTAGCAATAAAAGTAATAAAATTTTTAGTAATAATTAATAATAACAAAAGTATCAGCTAGTTTAGCTATTAAAAACTAGTCCTCATTAAAAATATTTCAAACTTTTATAATTAAATAATTTAAAGGATATTTAAATACGCGTTCCATTAGGGTTTCCTTGCTTCAATTTTAGATGTAACATAAAAACTTTTTGTGCTCCGCTTAAAACTCATAAGTAGCAACCCTAAAGTACACGTTCCCTTTGCCCATATTCCGTCACTATTTTTATTTGGGCTCAGGGATTTAGGCGTTGAATGCACTGATGAATACAACGCCGTTAACCAGACCGATCAATAATGACACAACCATTGTGTAACTACGACACATTGTTGTATCAAATTTTAGAATATTTTTGGGTCAACCATAGACAATCACAAATTACGAAAAAATGTACTATAGATTGCCGTCTGGAAAAATTTTAGACTTTTTTTGATTATAAAATTAACTTTAAAGAAGAAAACAAAAAATGATAGTATAAACGCAGTATAATTGTAAAAAAAAAACGTTTTTATTTTTAACTTTTGTCCTCTTCGTTAACGAAAACGCCTGTTATTTATTCTAATATAATGGAAAAGTGTTTAAGTTTGCTTGGTTATGATCTTTTTTATGTCGCAACTATCTACAAAGGTTTCCGTGAAAGAGTTAAAAAGCTTTAATACTCGAGTCTAGCCGCGGTAAATTTTTAGCTATTTATAACTTAAAAATCACCTTGAAAATTAGTTGAGGGAACATTTAAAAATATTAAAATGGTGTATTTAGAAATGAAATTTTTAACAGCTATTGCCAAAGGCCTCGCGCCAAAGGCAATGTTTATCGAAAACTAATGATCATTCAAGGGAGTAACTGTGCTGAGACTCTAATAAACAATTCTGATTCTGGTCCTCTAAAAAGATTTTTTGAATGTGTGTAAAATTAAATACATTATCACGTTAGCGATTAAATAGTTATCTTTTATTTACGCGATAAAAGTTATTCGTTTTTGTTATATTAATATGTATGATGAAAGGCTGTATATCTTGATTCTTTTGCGGTAATGTCAAAAGTTTTTTGACAACTATAAAATGTCAATCGCTTGTCACTTCCCGCGTCCGTTTGAGAGCATTCGAATCAACGACGCGAAAACTCCTTGCTAGGGGTGGAACACTACAGATCGATACGGTTGTAATTGTATGTAGTGAAGCCATAGTGCTGGCTTAGCATCGTGTCCACGCGACCACATGATTGTGTCTTTCATTACAATGGTCCTACCGCCTTTATTTCCTTCAAACGGAAATGTACAATTATGCTAACAATCTTCTATAGATTTAGCGATTATATCTGCGAGGTCGTACCTAGGAAATAAAAACTAGTTGAATATGTTTGAACTTGATAACCAGTACTTGTTTCATAGTGATAAAGGCTTTAGCTACCAGTTCTATTAAAATTTGGTTGGTTTGGTTGTTTGTAATGTTTTTTGGTAGGTCTGAGAAAACAGTGTAAACTAATTATTTTTAAACTGATTAAGTAGTATGACCACTGGTCTTAGCCATTAAAGGGGCGAATAAATTAACATCAATATAAGTACCTCATAGGTTCATGATCTGTTCATAATGTTTGGAAACAACCTAGTCTGAGAGAAATGAAAATAAAGCTATTTGAAACTAGGCCACGGAGGTAGTTGATCTAATAAATATTCACAAAAATATTTCTAAACGAAATCCCGAAAAAACATGAACGACATCGTCACGCTAATAACCTCGAAGTTTTTGAACTGCGTCCAAGTGAATAATAGAGCATCTTCCTCATTATGAAGGTATGTTACCTAGATGCCGTGGGCTTATTTACTTGAAATAAATCAGCGGAGACATCATTATGTGTATTTGAACTATATATTTCCCCATTTTGGTCTGCGTCCTCTGTGTAAAAACCACCTGCCACTCTACCAGGCAGCTCATAAGAGGCGAGCATAGATTAACAAGGACATTCCTAACAAGACCAGTGGTGAAAGAGTGCTGTGCAGCAACTCGTCTAGTTAAGAATCCACCACCCTGCTGGCCACAGGACAGCGACACACTTACATCATCTATGGTAACTATAGGCCTCGATTATCTCTAACCATCAGGGTTCTCCTTGTTTGCTGTTTTTTCCCATCAAAATATCCTTTCCTCTACTCAAATGAAACAAATGTTGTGGTGTTTTTTTGTTAGTATTTTCTCTTTTTTACAGATAATAATAGTATAGCATTGTAGTAAGGAACCCTTCAAGTGCGAGTCCTATTCGCATTTGGCCATTTTTTTTTAATAAATTGTTGTCTACTTTAGGCGAATAAAACCGCAAGCCACAGTAAGTTTCTTATAAAACGACGTAACTATAAATTAGGGTTGTGTTTCAATATTTACGCTTGTTAAACAGAAATTAATTTCAAATGATATTTACATAATGGTGCTAATTCTGTTACACATGATTACATTTTTTTATCATAGTCTTGTGCTAATGAAAGTAAAAGAAAGAGACAAAATGTATTTGTTGTCGTCAAATTAGAATGTGAAAAAAAGTGTTTAGCTTTTATTTATCGTTATATATTAGAAAATATAGTTAGAATTAACTTATCGCCCGCATTTTCGACCTCGTGAATTATAACCAGTTAATAAATTATTAAGATGAATATAACCAATGTAAATGTGAAAATTCGCGATAATCCGTTCAGTAATTTTGGCGTGAAAAAGTAAAAATCACACCCAATTCCAAACTTTTACATTTATAATATTATTAATACGATCATACCTAAATACCGCAAAAGTTCTTATGAGGTCATTAATATGATATCATTTAAAATATACCGTCTCCCTTTTTTTTCAAATAATATATTTTATTAACTAACTTTGCATGAATTATTTTAATAACATAACATGATATTAAAATAATTCATGCAAAGTTTATATATACATATGGTTTTTGAAAATTTCTTGACATTCACATATAGTAATCCAGCGGGTCAGTATCACTTGTCAGATTATTTTGGGCATAACATTTTTACAGGGGCTTAATCATTATATACCTTGGAATATCACGATTGAACTTTGTAGTAATTATGCTCTGACTAATTTAAAAGAGATAAAATGTTGTTTAGTGTAAAATATGGCAAAATCAGAATTGGCACCTCTACAATGATAAAATTTATAATTTTTGAAATCACTAGAAATGTTTTGAATATCATGATACATATTTTTAAATATTGAATTTCAGTACAAAGTTAAATATAATATCTAAACAGCAGTCTTTATTAAGTATTTATTTATAGTCGTTATTTTATTTTAAAACTAGGTGTGTAAATTAAATTACTCCTTATTACATCAGCTGTCTGTCAGTGAAAATACCGTCAAAGTCGGTCTAGCCGTTTTACAGATTAGCGGGAACACACAGACTTACAGATAGACACAAATTGTAACAAATTATTTCATAATGTACTTTGAAAACATACATAATATGCATTTTGTAAAAAGCTGTTATTTATATATTACATACAGATACTCCAATTTTATTTATTTGTATAGATTGATAGAAAATAGTTGATATATTAGTGAGTAACAGAATCAATACCAATACGTATTTGTATGCCAACGTACGAGTACGCAGGATAATATTATCTAGAACCACTGAAACCCATCGGGATATAACCAATTCGTACTAACACTTTACTACTGCAAACCTTGTTAATACCAAATCTCGTTGAACAGATTATGTTATCTTCTCGCAACTTTATTGTTCGATTATTCGATCATTAAAATCTGCCTAGCAATCCTTGACTTAGTGAAATAAGTAATAAGTTTAAAGCAGACAATTAATAACAAATAATGTATTATTGTAATAAATATATTATAATTATTGCTTCTCTGTCTCCGTGGTCGAGTGTCAAACTTTGATCTACGAGGTCCTGGATATGGCCTCGTTGTCTGGAATTGTATTTTTGCCCGATATCGTTAGATCGTTCGTTAAATAAGTTATTATTTTGGCATATGTACCATAGAATTAATATGCATTTAGCAATGCATTTTAGAAAAAAAGTGGTTATTTTAATTACAGACACTATTTTTTTTTATTTCTTTAGATTTTAACTAAAATTTCCTAGTAACCAAAGTATCAAAGGATTATGGCAGGGCTTCATGCGGATATCGTCACTAGAGATCACGTTACTCAGTGCGACAAGGGCGGAATTGATACACTCGAGTTGCCTATGCCGACATTGGAACAATAGTCCACCGTGCACTTCCCTTTCCGCTCTATTACTAGCTACAACCCTAGTGAATGCACCTTTTCCAATTTGTGTTTTTAAAAATGGAATCCTTTTAGAACTCTTTTTGAATTATGCGCGCCTGGTATTTTTTGTACTTGCGTACCTATTAGTTTTTTTTTGTAGCACTTTCTTTTGAAATATAACGAAGCTGTCATTTTTATATTTTATTTTACTGATTTAATTGCAAATGGTTTAAACTGTTCCGTTATGTATTTGATTAAGATAACTTAATATCTACAGTATTCTCAACCTGTTTTAGTGGTAACTATGAAAAGAGTTTTCGTAAGTACTTGTATATGTCTAGCCTTATAGAAGCGACACTATATTGTATGGTAGTAAAATAATAATTTAAAAACTGCAATAAATCGACCTTAATTTATGCTATCAGCGTAAATCACATTTTTTAGTTTTGTTTATTGTATTTCAAAAAACGCCTAATCAAATGCCTTGAAATTTATACAGGAAAATGTACGTTAAGTATACTTAACCTATCTTACGAATGAAGAATCATCAGTCCATTTAGAATTGACGTAGTAATCGCGTAAAAAAAACGTCGCGTACACCAAAAATGTACAGAGAAATTATAACCTGCTCCTTTTTACAGTCTGTTTAAAGATATAACTACTTATGTATACTTAGATCTTATATCTATACTCGTATTATAGTTTTGAAATTTTGTATATGTAAAACGTGATTATTGAAGGTTGGAAGGAACTCATATTTTATGAATTTAAATATAGAGCCAGCTTTATTAGTAAGCGCATGTAAAGTTCTGTACAAACTTCATCACGCCGACGCGAACGGCTTCAGTCTGTCAAAATTTAGAAAAATCTATACAGGTTGTTACAAAACTACCCGAAAAGCCGAAAGGAGGTTAAATATTGGTCTATTTAACCTCCTTTCGGTTTTCGATCTTTCGATATTATTTCTTAAATAATATTTCCTGATGCACGAGATCCAGAGTAGGGCAACTTGTTTTTTATTTTTATTTTTTTTATGAGAAAAGACAGCGAACAACCACACGGGTCTCCTAATGATAAGTGATAACCGTGGCCTATAGACACCATAGATGTTGTAGTCGCGTCGCGCGTTCTCCTGTGGCCGAGGTGTTAGGCATATTATGTAAGTCTACCGGCTACCCTACCCTCCGGAGAGGAATACGACATTGTCAATGGCCCTGCAGCGAATAGGAAGGGCGGTGGATTCTTAACCGGGCGAGTTGTAATAGTGCACTCTACCACCAGTAGTCTTGTTGGGTGTGACCAAGTTAACCAATGTTCGCCTGTTACGAGCTGCCTAGCAAGAGGTGGTCTGTTTTTAGTTTATTCGAAAAAACATAACGTTGTCTGGATTGAATTTGAGCCCGATATGGTGACGGAATTGTCACCTCGTCATGGAACTTAATATCGTCGGTTAATGAGAACGTACCTCTGCCTACTCATTCGAGATTATAGGTGTAACGATATTTTTTCATTAGTTATTCAATTTAGGATATTCTAAAGGCTATTTTTAAAAAGTTTATTCGTTTAGTGTTTCTAACATAAATCACTCGTTTGTTCGGCTTCCCCTAACACGATTTACCGCTAAGCTAAAGTTGATACAGTATACCTCAGTATAAACCTTTTTACTGACGCATAACTATTTTCTAGTATTTAGTGTTCTGTACTCAAAGGGTAGAAATAGAACCCTCTTATTACTTCAGTTTATGCCTATCTGTCTTTAACCAGGCTGTATTTCATGAACTGTGATAACTAAACAGTTAAAATACAGCAAACGTGATTTCAAAGACCTTAATTGGTTATATATTTCAAGAACTAGAAATGCTTATACCCTCTTTTCGGTTCTTATAAAAAATATTAAAATAAGCCATTACGTGAATCAAATATAATTTATGTTATTTTCATTAGAGTAAAATTAACACTGTCGTTCTTATTCCTGCTACTATTATTATTAGTGCTCGCGTATGTTGTGTTTTTGTATGGATGGTGGAACAAAGAGGCCTAAAACCCCAGCTTCAGTCTGTTTTTCTTAAGGGCATTTGATATTAGAAGACAAAGATATATCTGATATACATATTTCATGACATATTACATTTTTAAGTTCTTTGCATAAATTCTTTTGTCGATAATCAAATCCGAGTCTCGTAGTTGTTCGGATTGAGGTGTGTACGATAGCCACTTGACCTCTAAGGTGATCATTAAAATATATATGATAGGACAGATGGTTTAGTTTCTACGTTCTTGCTACAAAATAGTTACAAGTGATCTTTGATTCGCCTTTCCAGAGCTAACTTACTTGACATATACATTTTCTTTGTTGATATGAAAATTATTGAATTAAATATAGGAAATAACTTTTTTTTGAAAATATTTTTAACGTATCTTTATTATGTTTTCAATATGCTCAAAATTGAATAAATTTCACAAAAAATACAACTAAGAATATAAAAACATATAATTGAAAGCATCTCAACATTTTTCCACGTATTATTTATAAATTTATCTTTGTTGCTTTAAGATCAGCAATCATATCCCTGTGCTTATATTCAGACGTCCGGTTTTTTCTCGGCTAAATATACATCCGCTTTTCTATCAGATCCTAGTTTTTATCAGTCTACCATTACTGATATACATTTTCGCCTCTGTGGTTGAGTGAAGTCGATGTCCGACTGCTGTACGAGGCCCCTGCTTCCATTCGTTTTTTTAAGATTATTTGTAAAAAGAATTTGCCTAAGGTTTGTGTCCGATATAAGGACGGACTTGCCACCTCTCTGTATGTAATTCTGCCTAACCCGTCAGGACATGGGCGTGACCTTTTTTTTATTTAAAAATACCTACATATTTTATAGGTGGCTTTTCTAATATATTAGTTTGTGAAAAATATATAATAAATAAAATAACTGTTACATATATAAGTATTAGTAACTATAAAAAAGACACAAAAGTATTTTAATGGTGGACGCTGTTTTATATTAATCGACTTACAAAAATATCCGACAAACTCATTTTTAACTCAGAAATGTCCGACAAACTAATTTTTTATTTTACTTTTCTTTCATAGCTCTCATTTTATTAGACATAGTAAAATCTCTGACAGTCTACACTGATAAAGTGGTGCGATAAAAATATTTTTTATTTCTTATTTTCCAATTCTTAGTATGTTAAAAACCGCGTAGCTTTCTTCGTGTCTCAATTATTATTTATCTATAACAGCTGGCGGGTAGAGGTTGGTGAGCGAGCCGTCCGCTGAACGACGTGGTTATTTATAAAACAAGAGTTGCGTCTCGTTTTGTCTTCGGCTGGCTCTTTATTTTGTCTAAATATACGCAGTTTTGGGAACGTCGCCTCTACCACGGTCCACAACACTGGCTGGCAACTCGCCAAAACCACATATTTTATCACTTTGTTCTATAAACTATAAAGTTTTAAGCGAACTTAAAGCTGAATAGACGTTGCATTTAATAATTATAATATTAATAATCAACAATTTCTAATTTATATGGATATTATACTTATAATATCGACCTGTCTCTAATATTAAATATTTACCTCATAGGCTCGACTATTGCACTCTCATAAGACATGTTTTGACGTCAAATCCACAAAACTAGCAGAGAGGTTGGTCAGTGTAAAGTGTACTACGTATTTGGGACAGGTCTTTGTTAGGAGAGTAATTTTAGCTTCATGGTCTCTACTTAACTTTGAATAAATACCAATTTTTACTTCTTTCCCTATGCGAACTGCTAGAGACTGAGACTGTTTGACCAGGACTGATTCCGCATACGTAAAACTTAGTCTCTAAAGCGAGAGAAAATAGGTTTTTTCTCATTAATCTTTAATTCCAATAATACATTTCATTTCGTTACTTTTAATTGTGATGGACGATGGAAAAAAATATTATTCTATCCTAAAGTAAAGTTTAGCTTCATGTTTCTATCTCACATCTACTGGATTTGTTTTGTCTATATTGTTTTGAGCTACGTAAATTGCGTCTCGGCTAATTCTTTTTAGGGTTCCGTACCCAACGGGTAAAATGGAAACCTATTACTAAGATTCCGCTCTCCGTCTGTCTAACTGTCTGTCTGTCACTAGACTGGATATCATGAACTATTAGCTAGACAATTAAAAAATTTCACAGATAATGTATTTCTGTTGCGACTATAACAAAAAATCCTAAAAACAACAGAGTAAATATGAGGGTGATCCCATACAAGAAACGTAACTTTTTTGTCGTTTTGAGATGATGGTACGGAATCCCCGTATACGAGTTCGACTTGCACTTGGCAAGTTTTTTTTGTCTAAGTAAATGAACGCGGTTTTGAAATCGTTGCCGCTTCTACCACAGCACTCCCTGGCGATTCGCCAAACCACATAATTTGTCATTTTGTTTGTATTCTATAAAGTTTTTAGTATTAGGTATAACTTAAAGTTTTCACTTATTTTCTTAATCTATTTGGATTTCTTTACGTATAACAAAATAAAAAACAAAAATCGAAAAATCGCTATAAATAACTAAAAAAAACAATAAAAATAATTGACTAAAATATATTAAATATTCCATGAAATAACTTAAACTATACATATTACTAACTATTAACTATGGTTTCGCTCAACTGAAAAATATAATAGAATAACTATTGTGCAACAAAAAATACAAAACAGACAAACGTACAAAATAAAACGTAAAAAGACTAATGGTACAAAAGCGGCCTTATTGCCAAGTCAGCGATCACTTCCAGGCAACCTTATGGTATGGACAAAAGTCAACGAAATATTGTGCAAAGGTGCTTAAATATAAACTTAAAATCTAACACGATATTCAATAAAATTTATATGAAGTGCAGTCACGAGTGCTCGTAAATGAAATAAAAATATATAGAAACATGGACAAAGTGTTAGTAAATATGTGAATAAAGTATAAGTAAATAGATTAAAAATAACGGTTAAGCTATTCCTAAGTTATAGCGTGACCAATGGAGCCATGGTAATAACATAGTCATCAGTAAAAATGGAACCCTATTACTGGAACTCTGTCCGTCTGTGCGTTTGTCTGTCCGTCTCCAGACTGTATCTCATGAACCGTGGTAGCTAGAAAGTAGAAATTTTCACAGATAATATATTTCTGTTGCCTCTATAACAACACATATTAAAAACAGAATAAATTAAATATATAAAAAATACTCCCGTATAACAAATATATTTTTTCCGTATTTATTTATATCAGTTTTAGCTAGACAGTTGATTTTTTGTATAATCTATACAAAAATAGATTATGTATTTCTGTTGCCTCTATTACAACAATTATTAAAAACAGAATAAATAAAATATATAAAAAATACTCCCATACAACAAATGTATTTTTTTGCCGTATTTATTTATATCGGTTTTAGCTAAACAGTTAAAATTTTTATAGATTATGTATTTCTGTTGCCTCTAGAACAATAATTATTAAAAACAGTATAAAATAAATATATAAAGTGTGACTTGGCGAAACACATCATGTCACATCATAGGACCTAAGATCGTCGACTAATCGTGGGTGCATATGTACTTCTGCCTACCCTTTCGGGGGTAGGAGCGTGAAGATATTTATTTATTTAAAAATCCGAACTAGGTATATACTGCAAGTGCTATATTTTGCTCATAAAGATGAGTAATAGACATACGTCAAGTCGAGCTTAACGCGATGACTCGTCTGGACTTCGCTCACGTGTTTCCAAAAATAAATGTCTCAGGAATTCTCTTAGGAGGGTGTAATTAGTATCGGATGTTGTTTAATATATAACTCTATAATCGAGTGATCGATCGCGGGAGATGACACGACTGATCAAAAGCAAGGCCAGTCGTCACGCTAAACTATCTCGATGCAAATCTTCTGTTTCATTTTACGTTAGGAATGAGGTTGGTCTAATCAATATATATATATATTCAATGTATAACACTGTGAGTGAGTGATCGCTGGAAATGATACTACTGATCAGAAGCTCGACCGATCGTCACGGTAATCTATCACGATACTCCTCTTTTGTTTCATTTTAGCTTAGTAATAAGGCTATTTTTATTAATATTGAATGTTCACTATGAGTGAGTGATCGATTGATACTAGTGATCAAAAACATGGCTACTCGTCTCTATAAACTGTATTGATCATACTGCTTTCATGATCATAAGATGATATAATTGGTATTGTGTAAAACTACAATTATTAAAGTAATCGTTTATCGGAGCTGACACAACTGGCAAACTCAAGAAATGAATAAGTAGGTGACACTTTTTTTAGCAATTTAGCTCATATTGCAGAACTATTTTCAACAGATCTCGCTTTATGTCATAGTTATTATAATTTTATGATCGAATTTACTTGGACTAGCATGGACAAGACTCGCCAAACGTTTGGCTACACCTAAACCAGTTTTGATTTTCTACAATACATCACAATAATATGGAACTATTTAATATTTTTAAGTCTAATTTTAGGTACTCGATTATCAGTATGACACCTTTAATTAAAGAAAAGCCATCGATTAAATATCGATATTTCGAATAAAATGTTTCGTTTGTTCGTTTTATAATTTAAATCAAAGTACCCGTGCCACCGAGCTTGGTTCGGTACTTTTTTGTCAGCGTAATAAGCTTTCGCCTACTTGAAAAAAATTGCCATCTGACAGTAAGTCTACGAAAGTATTTTACAACAAGTGCTACCGTTTCAGTTGTATATATGTCGTGATTTTCGTAACCAATCTAGATCATTTTTTTACCTCCCAAAACTCTTAGATACCAAATTTCAGTGAAGTCGTTTCAGCCATTTCCGAAATCGCCGGTACAAATAAATCAATACATATATAAATAAACAAGAATGGACCGTTTAAAAGTATTACTAAACTATTGCGTACTCTTAGGTGATCTTGGAATACTATTAATCTATGTAATTTAAAACGGATGCTATTTATCATTACGGATACTAGCATCGAGATATATCATTGAAAAAACTATGTTTGAGTGATGGATCAAGATGACGGATCAGATCAAAAGCGAGGCCAGCTCGCTAAACTATCCCGAACGCACCAAGTTCTCGTTCACCTTAAAATCAGGCCAACTAATCCCCATCTATTCTTGTGCCAGTAAACTTGCACGACACATTGATGTTACAATGTATTAACAAAGCTGGGTACATACGTTAATGAACGATTTTCAGCGTTTTAACTGCGAGGTTTGGCTTCGTTGGTGTGTTTGCGCAAATTCCGTAATCGTAAACGTTTTACGATTACGCCGAGATACAGGATTGCTAAAGTTTTACATTCGGATAAACATCATCAAATTAAACTGTAGCCAGTATAGCTTGACCTCCCTGAAAATCTCGTAGGTAATGCGTAAATATTGTTCGTATTTTCTGATGTTATGTGTAAAGCACGCTTCAGGTAGGTCAAGATATATCGGCTGTATTGTGTTCTCAATTTTCTAAATACTGTGTAATATTTAGGTAAATTTTAGACATTTCGTGTAAATGTAGTATTCGATTTTTCATTGAATAGAGACCTATATCATTATAATACAAAGCTAAATTTCGCTGAAATTTACGAAATTAGAATAGCTCAGCTGTTGGTAAAGCGGGCATCAAATATGCAGGAACCGCGGGTTTAAATCTCAGTCCGATTAGCGAGTTAACCACAAAAATATTTTTATTCAGTGGAAGTGCACAAGCGAAGTATTCATAAAGAAACTAGTGTATCTGTATTTTCTCGATTTACCTTAGACCCTAATGACTTTTTATAACAACTTATGTCTATTTTGACTTTGTTGTAAATTAATTATAAACTTGTGCCCATGCGAAATATTAAAAAAAAATTAAATGGATACAAGTGTGTAACATTAAAATGTCGTATTCCTACTTCTTCTTTTTATTAAACAGATTCGATACACTTACGATTTTGCCACAGACATCTCGTATGACTGTGGTATGAATCTTAAGTACATTAAGGGCTACTAATTAAATATAAATGAATACTATACTTTCCTTCAGAATGGGAGTTAAAGTCATATTTCCGTGGAATCCTTACAAGCGTCACTAAGCTCTCTGTCGGCTTTGCAGTTCGACGACCGAGCACCGAACTCCTGAAACCAAGCAAAAGCATTCAAAACAAAGCTGTATTTACTTTGACGTGTTCGATCCGTTTTTCAAGAACGTGACTAATATACGTGGAAAACTGCGTCATTTAACGTCAAAAATTTCCCAAGTCAAAAGACGAATTGTGACTTTTAAGGTTTGACAAATATGGATTTTGTTTCTGAATAAAAATATAGTAGCGGGTGACGACTCACTTCACTAAAGCTAACGGTATTTTGGAGATTACTATTTCTCCGTATTGGTCTGGGTCCTCTGCGTAGAATAGATCATTTGCCTTTCTACCAGGCAGCTCGTAAGAGGCGAGCATAGGTTTTCAAGGTACCTAATTGCCAACAAGACCACTGGTGGTAGAATGTTGTGCAGCGGCTCACCCGGGTAGGGATCTACCGTATTGCCTATTCCTACCGCCATTTAATGGCAATGTCGTGTTCCGGTCCGGAGGGTAGGGTAGCCGGTAAACTTGCACACCAAGCCTAACATCCCGGTCACAGAACAGTGACACACCTGCAACATCTATGGTGTCTGTGAGTCGCGGATGTCTCTTACCATCAGGAGAGCCGTGCACTTCCTTATTCCGTAATAAAAAGACACTGATTAGTAAAAACAGAATAAAATAAATATATGAAGGAGGCTGCCATACAACAAACGTAATTTTTTGCCATTTTTATAGATAATGGTACGAAACCCTTCGTGCGTGAGTCCGACTACATAGCAGCTGGCGTTTTTTTTAATTTATTTAATTTAAAACATTTTTAAATATCGAAACACGAACAACAAAGATATAGAGTAGCGTTATGTTTATTTTACCGAACCTAAAGCGAATAATCGATTACATTTGAAGCCTAACTAGGTCACATACGAACAAAAGGCCACCGTATTTAAGCTATACAATGAGGGAAAAAATAAATCAGATAAGGTTTATAGTGGACAGTAGTTCGACCTCGGCCGTCAAATGGTATGGCATCGATCGGTGCATGTCCCATCACGCTTTGTAACATGCGATGAACCCTTTTAGTTCTGGGAAATCGGGCTGACTTACTAAGGCTTGTTTTAAATATCAGAGGTGACATTTATCTGTGTTGAGTTTTTTTTTTGCGTAGAGATTGACAACCCTATCTTCCAAGAGTTAACTTATTTCACTATTTGTGTTTTCTTTTTGTAAGTGACGCTAGTGTCGTGTTCCGATTTAGAAGAGAGGTCAGCCGGTAAACTTAGGCAAGATGCTTAAGATGTTGTCAATACATAAATAAATTCTTTGGTTTATACGGCGATGTATGTTTGATGTTTATAAAAATGGTCTGCTTACTAGCGTTTCCATGTAAAAACTATTAAAGAAACCGGTCAAGTTGTAGTATGGGAGCACCCTACAACAAGTTAATATATTTATTTTATTCTATTTTTTCTATTTTTATGTCGGCATCAGAAATACATCATCTGTGAAAATTTCCATTATTTAGCTGTTATGGTACATGAGATACAGCCTGGTGATAGACAGACAAACGGACAGCGGAGTCTTAGTAATAGGTTTCCGTTTTTTAATCTTTTGAGTGTGGAGCCCTAAAAACATGCAATTACACTTTTAGATTTAAGTTTTCTAATGTTAATATAATTTCGAAAACAGTTTAGTAATTTTAAAGTTCGTACGTATGATAAACATTTTTGTTTTGTGAATTCAAGGCCATAGAGTCGTCGTTTTAAATATTAGTGAATATATATTTTAATTGTAAGGAGTTTTTCTGGCATTGAATATTATTAAGTACAATATTTGTACAATTGTTTTTAATATACTAGATAAAACTTCCAGTTGTTAAAATATTGTAATCGCTCGTTAGTTATTCTTTTATACTTAACCTACTTTAACAAATTTACGCCATAATTATGGATAATATAAAAAAGTATCTTCACGCCTATTATCCCCGAAGAGATTGGCAGAGGTGCTTGTATATCCACGACTCCTAAATACTGTAGATATACTAGAACACACACGATTAGCCAAGGTATTAGACACTAGGGTCCATGATGTTATAGGTGGCAAGCCTATCACCACTTTGCGCATTCAAATCCTTACTCAGAATAATTGGAAAAATATTTAAGAAGAGTTGTCCTACCTGGGAATTTAACCCGGGACCCTACGCAGTTAACGGTCTTAACAGGCGACAACCATACCATTACAATACCGAGTAAAATAAATACTAGGTACCTACATACTCTATGTTGGTATGGGGTGTGTTTTATGGTGTAACAAATAAAGGTCTTCTCTATATACCTACATATTTATTAATTGCACCTCTATTTCTCAATGTAAATGTTCATGTATGTGAACAGTCAGAATACTACTATTTTATAAGAAGGTTAAAATGCTACTCTGTAAAAAATAAGAATATTCGCGGCGGGAACAATGTGGGAACATATATACATATTATAGAAAAAGCTTGCACAGCGTATTTCGCTATGTGTGTCCCTAAACTCTACATTTTTTTCTAACATCCCGGCCACAGGGCAGTGACGCATCTCCAACATCCAAGTGTCTTTTTTTGTGATATTGGAAGGCAAACAAGCTGACGGATTTCCTGATGGTAAGAAATACAAGTCATCTATAGACACCAAAGGTGGAAATGGTGCGTTGCCAACCTGAGGCTGGGATAGGATACCCTACCCTCCAAACCAGAACACGACCATGGCGAGCACTGACGCTATTGTAGCAGGAATAGGTAAGGCGGTGGTACCAAACGGGGTCGTTGCAAGACTCTACCACCAAGTCAATGTCACGGTGTTGATGACAATAGACCCTATGCTCGTCTCTTACGAGCTACCTGGGTGGAAGGCAGTTGGCCTATTCTACAAAGGAACCCGGACTGGGGAAATTGATCAAGGTTGTCTCTTACTTAGGAAAGCTGTGTGCTTGTTCGCTGTCTTCTTATGAAAAAAAATAAGTAAAAAGCCGGCCAGTATGAGTTGGACTCGCACACAAATACTTTTGTACCATTCTACAAAAACGGCAAAAAAAGTCTTAATAATAGGGTCTCGCTTATACCCTTTCGGCACGGAATCCTAAATAGTCTGTTAGCAGTTTTGAAATTTTTACAAACAATTAGCTTGAATTATAAGAATTCAAGCTTTTATAGTCCAAATGTCGCTTTGACGTACGTTACTTCATATTTAATCAGCATTTGTGTAAAACATGTTCGTATTGCAGACTGTTTTATTGTTTTTTTATCAGCTATTGTCTATTGCCAAAAAAACTAGAATTTATTGATTTCAAGTACAATTCCATAGACATTCCTCGCTAGTTGCTACGTAGTTGATACAATATTTCAACACAAATCATACATACTAATGCATACATACATATCTTCACGCAAGGTCAAATGTGGTGTAGGCAGAGATCACCGGATGCTCTTGCTTAGCTTCCTCCACTTTCATTAATCTCTTTACGCCGGTTTCGGAAACTTTTGTCACCAAAAGAGGTAAATAAAAAAGAAAAAATGAAAAATGAAATGAAAAAATAAATAAAATTAAAAAGACTATTTGACTATGCTACAACATTTATCTTTTTAATTATTGTATATGTATTTTTTTTACATTAAGCAGGGTCCCCATATTAACCCAATGGGTTAAGGCCTCCTCCAATAACTCTCTATCCTGTGCTATGTGGCGCCAATTTTGCCCGGCCACTTTTACTATCTGGTCTTCCCATCGGGTACAGGGTCTCCCTCGCCGCCTTTCGACTTGAGGTCCTCTCCATGCTAATGCCAAGTTTAAAATGGATAAATATTAATAAATATCAAAATATTGTATAAAAATGACATTATATATTATTAATCGTTGGCGCTTGGTGAAACTTCCACATATTCATATTTTAAATAAGAAACACATGTACTTTTTCACATATACCTTATAATTGACAATTATTTTTAAATAGCCGACCGGTTTTTCAATTATATATTATGTATGAAAATGTACATATGTTTCTTATTTGTGTGTAAGTCAACGATATTAATATATACTTATATAGATACCAGGATAAATTTAATAAACATGAGACTCAGAAATACAAAAGATTCAGAAATCATCTAGGTATGTTCATCATGCACATACCTATTCCCGGGAATCGTACTCGAACCTCGTGATTAGTGGTGGCGTTAAACGAGAACCATTCGACCAACGAGGCGGTCAAATAACAATATAATTCAACTGCTTTGTTCGAGACGACAATACAGTAATAATAATACAATAATCAGTACCACTTGTCCTACCATTGATTTAAATATTTATCTACCTTTGTAATTGATTTCACTACTATAACAGATGCCTGCGGCTTCTGTTAGTCCCGGACTCCATTGGACAATAGGCCAATTGCTTACCAGGAAGAGTCGTAAGAGGCGACCATAGGTTTATGCGTCACCAACATCGTGATGTCTTGCAACGATTCGCCCGGATTGGTAACGTCGCTTTATCTCTACGACCATAACGTCAGTGCTTGCCACTGTCGTGTTCTGGTTTGGAGGGTTAAGTTATATAAAAGAGTTTATTTTTTCGAATTCCCATGGTTTCCTAAACCCCCCCTAACAATCCAAGACGAGGGCCACTATTTCCATCACCAATGATTTTAAAATACTTCTTGATTTCACCGTGACACATGGACTCGTCGTTAACATGGTTTTATTTAGTATCTTGATAGATATTTTGGAAGATATTATAATAAAAGTAAAAGAATAGAGCTAACAAAAATAAATACGTCCATTTGACAACAAATATAATCATCGAGAGGTAGAGACAACATTAATGTAACCTCACATTGATGTCAACCTCCTTTGATCCCTCTAACACATACACTACAATAAGTTGAGACAACACGGAGAATAAACAACATGACCACTGGTGGTAGAGTGTGTGTAGTAACTGGCCCGGGTAGGATCCACCGCCTATTCCTTTGGTCCAGAGGGTAAGATGGCCGGTAGACTCAAACAACCCGACCACAGACAGTGACGCATCTACGTCTAGGTTGTCTATAGGCCAGGGTTGTCTCTTACCATTAGGAGACCTGTGTGCTTATTCCATGAAGAAAAAGGATTTCAATTTGAAATTACCAACCCTTCGGTTTCCATGGGAATCCATTAGAAGGGGCGTCCTCAGGGTATCCTTCTTCTGGAGTCCAATCTACAGCTGGCGAAGGAAACGTGATATTCATATCATTTATCGCTTTCCTGAAACAAAAACACATATGGAGATTATTAATATGTATTTATGACTATGCAAATTTTAAACGTTCACTTTTACTGATAATTTTAATGTGTTTAAATAATCATTAGTAGCATTAAAGTAGAAAGTTGTTATTTTTCTAAAATTATAATATTTGTAAGCGGCAGCACAGATGGCGTTAGGCACGTACGCTAACCCTTCAACGAACGAGGCGGTTTATGTGACCAGGAAGAAAAAACAATGTCAAAACAATAAATTAAAATTTAATACAATAAATGAAGGTATTTACCAAAATTACACCATTTTTATATTTTTTTATGGGTTAATAGGCCCAATCCCAAATTAGATCGAATTCACATATGTGATTCCGGGTTTCCTCACGATGATTTCCTTCAGCGTAAGAGCACTCAGAAAATGTACATAAGTAACTTTTTGCGGGATCCGAACCCAGACTACTGAAAGGCTCTAAATAAGTTATCTGTCACAGGTACTTAATTTCGATATCTGCAATATTTATTTGGATTTTTAAAATAGTTTTTAATGTATTCTTCTCTAAAAAACGTGGATTAAATAGTGAGGCACTGGTAGTCTGATTAATCAGCTTATAGTTGTTCACTGCTGGTCAGTGTAGGCTGACACTAGTCTGATATATGAGGTATATATGCCGTACGGGTTCCTGAACATCTTCTCTCTGTGTACAGCGTTGAATGTGCAGCAGAGTCCCTCATCAGTCAGCTGGGCGTTGAATAAGTCGTGACAGTTCATTGTATTGGAGTTCCATATACATAGTGACAACATTTCATTGCAGGGCTGCGTTACCTAAAAAAATTCATAGCCGACTTGAAAAAAGAAGGTTTTTGATTTATGTTTTTTGATCAATTTTTGGATGTTTGTGATACTTGACAGGTGGTCCACATAGATCTCTACATTAAGTCCTTTGCAGGGTAGGCAGAGAGTATCAAGTACTAAGTGTCACGATCTTTAC
Source organism: Lasaia peninsularis (assembly GCA_018236625.1). Lineage (NCBI taxonomy): Eukaryota > Metazoa > Arthropoda > Insecta > Lepidoptera > Riodinidae > Lasaia > Lasaia peninsularis. The sequence goes on from DVZL01000801.1 coordinate 19,938, forward strand.
ATTGTTGCCTAGCTTCCTCCAGATTCATTGATCTCTTCATACAAACATGCCGGTTGCGGAGATTCTTGACTAAACCCTCTAATAATGATACGCGAGCAGTTTGGTAATGGAATGTCAACCTAGGTCTTCCCGAAAAACTATATCCAAGCTCATTGTATATACCTGTTTTGTTAATTTTCATCGTTTATTCTTTCGACATGACTGAACCATCAGGAAAAAACCCTTGTAATAAATACACCAACACTCTTTTTGAATCTGTTTTTTAGATACTAAAATATTGAATACTAGATTTCACCCTCGTGAATTATTGTAATAAGTTATATAAACTTAAAAAAAATCTTTATTTGTTAACAAAAACATAATATTGCTAAAATGAGGGTAGCAATTCCTTTTAAGTATCTGTGTTAGGTAAGTTGGTATATAACTTTCAAAGAGTAGATTTTTTCCGACTTATAATACTTATTGCGTAAAACATACCCTCTTTTAAATGTAGTCGGTTCTCATTATAATCTCACTGTAAAGTTTCATCCAAATTCATCCAGTAGTTTTTTCGTGAAACAAACATCCATACATACAACAACCATACTTACGAACTTTCGCGTTTATAATATTAGTAGCATAGTATGCAAATAGAAAGATAAATCTATACTAATATTATAAAGAGGAAAAGTTTGTTTGTTTGTTTGTTTGTTTGTTTGTTTGGTTGTAACGAAT
>DVZL01000802.1:0-20642 GCA_018236625.1 Lasaia peninsularis
TCAGAAAAATCTGAAAAACATTTAAGAAAAGTTGCCCGACCCGGGAATTGAACCCGGGACCTCACGTGGCTAACGGTTTTAACAGGCGACACCTGTACCGTTACACCACAGAGGCGATCTATTATAAGTAATTGGTAACAATGAATATATTATTTAATATTAATAGGACAATCAAGATAGACAACTTCGTCATGCAAATTGAAAGATAAAGGTAACCAAAACGCTGAAAGTTAGGTGCGAAACACATATCTGCCGGTTGCAGCTGTGGAGAAACTAACCCTCAGTAACGAACGTATTCTCAAAATAAAACGTCACCAGTCAGTGAAGCTCGTAGACGAAAGACGTCTAGAATTAAAAGGAATCAAATATGAATGTTGTATGCATGAAGCATGAATAACCCGAGCTCTTGGCAGCCGGCGCGCCGGTACTCCCCAACAACTAAAACAGATACATTAATAATGGGTTTGCTTACAATGCGCTTTAAATGTAGATCCACAGGGCATCCCTCTCGGTTTCCTCTCGCTCGCACGTCGGCGCGGGCTCATACAAAATGCACGTGAACGCGACTAACGTTCCTTCCCTCTCAAGATAATACCTCCCTACCCTCATCCTTCTAATCAGCCCCATATTGATGGTCAACCAGCATCTGTGTCAAGATGACCATTACATTTCACAATATTTATATTCCATCTTGACTATGTACCTACCTTATTCGAATAACGTTTCTTATCTCCCTAACCTCACCCCCTTTCATCAGCCATCAGCCCCATACGGATCGCCGACCAGCATCCTTGTCTAACTAACCACATATTTTTGAATATTCCAGTTTGATATATTTTATTACGTAAGAAATTGAATTTATTCCAAATTTTATATCATATTTGATGCAATTTCATAGAGTTTTGGAACAAGTTAGCAATACGCGTTCACTAATTAGGGTTTTCGTGAATATCGAATACCAAATCATGAATTATAAATACCTTTTAAGACAATTTATGTCGACCATAATCTCTAACTTGCCCCGGGTTCAACTAATAGTACTAGTTTCGTCAAACTAATCTCAAGTTTTGAAAAGCTACTGTAAAAAAGCGATAGGTCGTCGAGACTTATATCAATCCTTATTATTGTCTATCGATAATGGTAACATAAGAGCATTGTTATATAATAATTTACTCGTATCTTTCAATAAACAAAGTTGTAGAATATCGCCACATAGACAAATCGTCAAAGAAGCAATTACTGATATTTTCCTTTGTAAGCATTCAGTTGGTAATACGTTTGTAGTACAGTTCCTTTCCAGCTACGACGGCTACGAAGTAAGGCTGGCTTCACATACGCGGGAGCTACGAATGAACCGCGACAATCTGCGTCAGTGCGTAACAGTGCCTTACGTGTGGTGCATCGAGTTCACTCGTACGGGTTTTTCGTGTCGCTGTGAAACCAGCCTTAGTAGTATTACGTTTGCGGTACACTGCCTCAAGTACGCAAGTAAAAGGCTTTTGCGGTCGGCCGCGACGAAGCGCTCACTGAGAATCAGCCACCAGACCTCTCAAAGATAACGTAAAACTGATTTAGTTATTCTACTCAATAGCGTTAATTTTATCTGTACTCGTGCTAATTAACTCTACTTTTCTTGGATGATTCAGAGATGTTTTCTTGTATGTAATACGTTTAAATCAAGTAAATAAAAATTTACTTTTGATATCAAACTAATTTTAACAAATGCGTGCATTATGTTTACAGTTTTACGTCAAACTATAACTTAATAAATAACTTCCTGTTATTTTACTAATTTTGGTTAAATATTCATATATCTCATATCTATAACCTCAAAAGGGTAGGCAGGGGTACATACTGATCTTTTACGACCTCATAAAATGATTTTTGTGTCTTTCCTTAGTAACAATGGTACCTGAACTTTGTGACTTCACCATCATGGCGTATATTCCTGCACCAAAATGATGTTGAAATTATATAGAAAATGAACCTTTCGCATCTTGCCGTCATGAAGCTCTCTAGTTAATTAATTTTCGTTGTTATTTCATCGTCAGCAAATTCCATAACGTTTTAACAGCGGAAAATGCGCTGCGATGACCATATGTGCGCGTACCCTAGGAACACAATGACAACGTTTTAATAACTAGCAAAAACTCGTGGCTTTCCTTTCTATTTATGTCATTGCTTCTCTATTTTAATAGCGTCTTCGCTGATTGAAGAATAGGCGACCTTTAAGTAAATTTATACAATTACATACGAACAATACAAAAATTATACAAGAAGTAGTTCAACATTTATTTATTAGAAGTTTTTTTATGGAATGAACAATCGTGGCCTATAGAGACCATAGACTTTATAGATGCGCCACTGTCTTGTGGTCGGAATGTGAGACCTTACGTGTAAGTTTACCGGCTACTGCCCGTCCAGACCGGAACACGACAATGCAATTTTAGCGGCAGGCACTCTAACACCAGTGGTTAGTGGTTTCTAACCCAGTCAACCTATGCTCGCCTCTTACGAGCTGCCTGATAGTGATGCAGCTGGTATATTCTACACAACGGACCAACACGAAGAAAAACAAACCTGAACACAACATAACGTATTATTTTAACAATGAATACAGTGAATAAAAATAAATTAAAATAACTACAGAATTATACTTTGATAACCTTGAATACATCGTCATTGTAAATTTGTTGATTTTCAGAAAATCAATCTGTTGAACTCTACAAATAACTGTACTCTGAAATTTAATAAAACAAAATTTAAATAAAAGTCTTTCTCCTTTTAATAATAAATGGCGGGAATACAAAATATCATTATCGATGCATATTTCTCTTATATGACAGCTATTATTTATACTTTGGTGTACGACCATTCCATTTTATATGCATTATGTATACTCCGTGTCTCCTGCCGAGACGGAAAATGTGAGGCTGAACAAACATTATTACATGACTGAGTTAAAGGTTGATGCCAATCCTCGATAGTGTAAACCGAATTGAAATTGTAACAGCATGTCTGTGATACGCTGACAAATAGATGAACGCCAGATGTACCTACAAGTTGAGGAAAACAAATTTAAACATAGAGGCAGCTATGGCGTTTTAAGTATGAATATAGTGAACAAACAGACATACATAGATATCTTCACGCCGAGTCCGCTTGCGAGGTAAGGGGAGTATCAAGTGCCAAGTTTTGCGTAGCGAACTCCCCGGTACAGCCTTCAACATTCCGTTTTGTCAATCTTGCCTCTTTAATTCTTTCCACGTGATTGAACCACCGAAGTCGGAGGATAAAAATATATCATTACCGATTTATATAATTTTTATATCACAGCATATTCAGTGTATGACTATCCCGTTTTATATGCATTATGTATAGTCAATATCGCTTGCCGAGACGGGAAATGTGAGACTGAATAAACCATTAGACATGGCACGTTCACTAAAATATGCATAGGTTTTGTGTAAGTTAACCACCTTCGACGGTCGCCACTAACTACGGACCAATGTTTTATTTAATAAACTTCACGAATACAACTCACTTTACAAAGTTTACACAGTTTGCCACTATTTGTATAGTACGCGAGCACGGGTAAATTTTAATGATACGGACAACATTGCTCGTAATGTTTTAGTTTACGTTGGATAATATAATAAAACTAGTTATTCAACCCTGGTTCGCCTACGTTTCATTATCCTCTTACAAATTTTATAAATTAAAGTGTGATTGATTAAACGAAAATTGTAAAAAAGTGTGTTCTAAATTAAAGTATAAAGAAAAACGTAAGTCGTAAGTCTTATCGTAAAGTATAAAACACTCGTGCGTAACATCTACAAATATGAGCCTTTGCATAGAGTCTTAAAGGACCATATTCCGTGTAAGTGTGTTCATAAATATTTGATGTTACTTATTTGTAACGACTAACGCCTTCACTTTACCACTTTACATTATTTTATAGGGAAGCGGACAAACAAACAAATTTCTGATTTTAAAAAATACAACTTTTCTGCCTAGTTTAAGCAAAAACCTTAAACTTTTTGAGAAACAAGTGCTAGTTACTCTCCAAACTGCAAAATGAAAATTCCAAGAACTAATTTGACTACGACAGGAATATATAACACTCTTGGGAAAAAAATATTTATTTCTACTTTTTATATATTAAGCTATAGGGTTTCTCAGCTGTAGTGCCCTTATGAGCCAGTCTAGAATTGTACCACCTGACACTAAGTGATGGTAATGTAAAGTTTCAAGAGTTGTAGCTCGTCAGCTGATTTATAAAAGCCGAGTCAAAATCTTCAAATATGGTAGAAATATTGCTATCAGAAAGTTTTTATAAGAAATATCGTACAAACTCTCAGAACGACAATGATAAATTCGTCCGGTAAATGGAAAAAAGTTTATATTCACGTTACGTAGAAATAAACGGGCTCCTAACTTTTTTGAAGTTCTCACGCAATAATTGTTTTTTTTTTTTGTAAGAATAGGTTAATGTTTTTTTCGCAGAAAGTAAGGAGTTTTAGACTCAGTATTAAATAGTTTGGTTTTAAATTGGTCTTGTCAATAGTATTCCGTAGGTAAGTGACGAACCTTTCACTTGTTAGCAAAACTTACTAGATTTCAAATAAATTACTGTAATCACTAACCATATTATGGAGCTTGTTAATGAATGAAAAATATTTTTTATTAAATAAAATATGTCAATATATTATAATATATTGCAAATGGATTGTCTAAAAAAATTCAGTCCAGGATATTATTGATATTTTTTTTTATTTTACACTAACTTGACTGACTAACTAGACCAACACTATAAGAATAGGCACACAAGTCTCCTGATGGTAAGAGACAACCGTGGCCTATAGACATCGAAGATGTTGCTTCAACCAGAAAGATATAAAATTTCCTTAGCATCGAGTCTGATATTTAAACATCACTAGCTGTAGCCGGCGTGCGTTTTTACGCCAGTGCCACCTGGTGGCGAGTGACGTTGATGATATGTATGATGTATACAAAGCTTCTCCGTGAAAAAGTTATAGATTCATATCTTCCAGTGTTCCAGTGTTCCCCTCCAGTGTTGCAAATACCTCTACTACTAGTTTGACAGGAACACATTGAAATGAAAATTAATTTATCTTCCCTATTCCTGCCACTTTACGATACTATTTTGTCACGTAGCCCTGGAAAGTAGGCAGCCAAGATATTTGTACTATAGTATATATGCCGCTCACAAGACCGTGATACGATATTTATAAAAAAAACACTGTTCGTTGCTTCCTACCATTTGGGAAGCTGTAACCATACTGCATAAAGTAGATGAAACTTGGCCCTGCCTGGAAGCGAAAACTTTCGACGTTAGAAAGAGAAATAAGATTATGAAAATTTATGAAGCTAAAAGCACTGCACTGCTTCAGTGCTTTAAGCTTCACTACGGTATCCCACCTGTGTCTCTCTCTACTAAACTACCCGCAATCTTCTCTCTTATTTAACCGAAGGACAGTTGTAAACCAAGCTTATCTACTCTCTCTGTAATACCTCCATGGCTCTAAACCTTATGACAAAAAAATTCAGGCAACTATGAAATTAAAAAATGTCAACGGTGTTAAATCACGATCTCTCGAAAAATGAGAACTCGATAATTCCTTGCATAATAGGATAGGCGGTAACAGAAAAGAATCATGTATTTCTCGATCAATCTTTGTATACGAGAACCAATCAAGGTGGCCGGATCCGCTTTGAAATTGGAATCATAGCGACATAGACGTAACAAGTTTCTTTCAATTCAAACGATAACTCGTCGGTAACGAAGTTTAGCTTTTAATTCCACGCCCTGTACGTTTGGCCCGATTTAATTGATCTCGGTTGTTTCCTATTTGCTTGGGAGGCTGTCCACTGATTGTGGGATAAGGTGCCCTTATCGTAATTGTTGTCCCTTAAACCCAAAAGTACACTTAAAGTGTATAGGTATAAGTGTCCCTTCCTAACTAAAAAACAATGTTAAAGTCGTTTCATTTTAGAATATTTCAAAAATTAGGCCTTTGCATTAAATATAAAACACAACTCATTCCTTGGGTAAACTAATATCGTAACTACCACATAAACATGCTAGAAATTTTATACCAGTGTGAGTGTAACACCTATGAAATTGCAATGGAATGTAACAAAAGATATTATTTATTACATATTGTTGTTGTATTCTAATGTTATAATACTTCACACCACTATTGTGAGAAAACTTATCCACTCTCTGTGCGTAAAGCGTTCGATGTCATTAAAATATCGCTGACCAAAATTGGAGGAAAGTGTTATGCATCCGCGAAATCAGGCCACAATAATCGAAACCTTCAAACGCCGCTGCGGACATACAATCGTGTAAACATTAAACACCAATATACCTTCGTGATCACTTACACTATCACAAGGATACGCTCCAACTATTTCTCCTACTGTACATATCTCTTCGGCAAAAAAGAAGAAAGCCACGATCACATCAGATCACATATTTCGGACGGTGCTAAGTTTGCTGACAAAGCTTCCCTGATAAAGTCCATTAATCAATTTAAGATTAGATCATCTTTAACGTTAAAAAGTTCCTGTTCCTTTTTCCAAGTTTACTTTATTCTGTTTCTTAAGTAGACTAGAAAAAAAGTAGCCTAAAATTTGACCATTCAATATTCGGTTTTCTATCATAAAAAGTTCGCTCGTTCGTTCGTGTTAAGCAAGTTTGTGTTTTACCAATAGTTACAATATAACGAAATTTAAAAATACCGCACTGTAATGCATTTTAAATTGATTTTATAAAAAGTAAAAAGATGTAAAGAAATAATGAGGATTAGGTTTCGCTAAACGAAATCGCCAGCATCAGCTTATGACTCTGCATTCGATTTTTAAATGAATATTGTTACCATATACTTTTATGTTTGAACATGTTTTAGTATTCTATGATACGTATGTAATTCATCTTCGCATGACTTCGGCCTTGCAATTATTTTCCTCGAAGTTATTTTAAACTAATACTATTGCATTCCACTAAATTCAGTGCATCATATTCTTTTTCATACATTTTCCATTAATTAAAGCTCTAATATTTACTTTCTCAAACCACAGCCAACTATGAAACCCCGTATATTGGCTATCTAAAGCTAAACTTATATCGCTACAACCGAGATTAGTTCTTTTTCCAATTGCTAGTAAAGGAAAACAGTCCCGCGCTTGTATTGGATTTCAAATTCGTTAATACAAGTGGCGTTTTTACTTTGGCGTTGAGATTTTTGATGACAGACGAATGTAACTATTGCACCCTTTATATTGCGGTTTCGATGGTTCTGTTTGCGATGATGTTTTTTTCTTTCGGATATGATGCCGCAATATACGTCGTGCAGGGAAATATTTCCATGTTTTCTTTATTTACTTGCTGTTATGATGTCATGTGATGAATATCGTATTATAATGCATTTCTCTGTATCGTTAACAATAATACTCGTAAACTAGGTACACCAAGCTTTAAGTATGGGAACTAGTTTTGTTTTATTAGGCATTACAATATTGTTACTTTTCTACATCGCCTTACCAGATAGATTTGCCAGATATATGGTTATTTATAAAAAAGTTATTAATAGACATTTAAAAGTTTAAAAACTCTAAAAATACAATTGAACGCTAAAAATGTATATTTTGTATCAACAAAAAATTGAATATTTTTATTTAGAGTGTTGTCATCCCTTGCACAAAGCACTTTTATAAAAAGCGCTTTTTGATCACACGTCATTTGCACAGAGGGGAACTAAGGTTAAATGCTTAAAGCTTAATCACATTGTTGACATGACGTGTGCAGCACAGGCACCCATCAGAATCACGGCGATGTCCTAAACCGTGTACAAAGTCGAACACAGTAGTGAACTGAAATAAATTATTTGACGCAGCGAAACAAAATGTGAAATATGCAAAAGTCGTCCCGTCGCAGTTACGTTGGCGCTAACGTAAAAAATACACGACCGATCCGGGATGCAAAACTAGCCGTTTTTTGGTACACTTGACGCGCATAAATTTAGCTCCACGGTACTTTTGCTAGATTGAGATGTCGCACGTTTGGTTGATAACTTTAGAACACGGCCATAGATTTGTCTACCGTGGTTTATGGTTGATCATAGTCACACAGAACTGAAAAGTCTCTCGTAAAGTTTTGTCATTAATCGTATTGACAGGTACCTATATTTTTTGGGTCCACCAGACCGAATATTAGAGGCTTGAAACGACTCGCCTGAATATTTGAATAACCTGGGCTAAATATTTTAATAATAACCTGGACTTTTGTCTTTCAAAATTTTCTTACGATTTTAAAATACAGTCCAGTGTCTAGTAAAAAATCAAATATATCAGCTCGTGTTACAAATTATTTAAATTAAACTTAAATGGTTTCACCAAAGTTTGATATCCATAGGTCCTTGAACTAAAATCTAATGAGATTTTATTTTGCTATATTGAGATATTAAGAGAATTGTAAGTAACATAGAGCGGACACCAAAATTTGAACAAACCTTTTTCAACAAAAAAATTTAAAGTTAAAAAAGTCTTATTAAAATATAAAAAGTGTTTAGATATAGTGTCAAATAATACTATACAAAAATAATAATTACGTAAAATAATTAATCATATTATATTTGATTGGGTTATATTGGGTCTATGGACTGGACCGTATAAAGCCAATATTCATTTCTTTATACACTATATATATATATATATATATATATATATATAGGTGTTTTACTTTAGAAATAATGAGTGATGATATAACATGGTGTTTTATGATAGCCAAGAATTCGAGGTACAAAGGATAACAGTAAAGCGTTTGCGGTCGCCGACAACCGACCGCCGAAATTGTATTTTCAGGGCCCCAGATTATAGAATTAAACGTTCTCTATTACATTTAAATTGTGGTTAGTTTAGCGGCTTAATGCGGTGTATCAACGAGTGCAATATTAAATAAACAATAGTAAATTATATTATTAATTAATGGAAAATTATTTTCAAGAGCTACAAACAATTATTTATTAACAAATGCCTTAATGCATCAGCATATATACAGCAGAACGAAGTTGATGTTTGACGAAGATTTTAATTTTAGTCGAATTGCCTGAGAATATCTAAATACATTTACATTTGACATATTTTTTTGCTTTTTTTTATACTAGTAGTGTAAGAAAAAGCAAAATTTCTATTTTAATTTCCCATAGTGGACTGATTTAAAAACTTCAAACATAGTTTAGAGCACTGATTAAGCCGGAGAATGTCACATTTGACATATCTACACCGGGACCCTTACGTGGTCGGCAGAGTATCGAGTGTCAAATGTCAAGATCGAATTAATTAATTCATTTTTTATATACCGATATAAACTAATTATCAAACTAAAAGCTTATTTCATATAAGTAATTTTATTCTCAGTACAAATGTACATATATTATATATCTTCATGTTAACTCTCTTGCAGGATAGGCAGAAAGTATCGAATACTAAATGACACGATTCCTACATACTTGCCTCTCTTTCGCGTCCATAAAAATATGCTGGTTGTATATTTAGGTATGCTTAGTAATGATGACAAAATATTTCTTCTTGGTTAATTTACACATTGTTACTGGATTTTAGTCTTCTACGATAAGAGTCTCGTGTAACCTAAGCATTTCAAAAAAAAATCTTAACGAGCCTGCTCGAAAATTATATTGTCTTTGAATATATTGAATTGGTGTACAGACGTAGATTTTATGAAATTTTAAAGGTGCACGGAAATACATTACATTTACTACTCTTACTCTTTCGATTTTGTTATAATATGTGTTACAATATAAAACATTTTTTTAAGTTCTTTTCTGTTTTCTTAATATTTAATACGTAGAATTTGTGGTAAAAAGTTAGTAATCTATAATAACAATTTCTACTCAAATATTTTACTTAATATAATAATAGTGAGAAAGGTTATAAGCTATTAACACCACGCTACAACGTAGAGTGTGGAGTGAGCGAGGGTGAATCTGTGGAGAACAACCGTTCTTGAACAAACGGCGCGTATATCTAAATATTAAAAACCTTCAGTCGAATTCAGCCCGTAAATTGTTGAGAGTTTTATATTGAAACGCGTTGGAAATAAAATGCGATAAATTTTAAAACTCGCCGCCGTTGCATAATTTATTGAGAATAATTTCATATCGATCAAAGGCGGGCCGCGCGAAAACGCAGATTTTTATTACAAATTAAAAAAAAGGGCTCGCCCATTAATAAAAGTTTCGCGCCACCGATTAGCGTACGATTTAATACAGCGAATATTTTCCGCGATAAAAATACTCGGCGAGAATATCGGCGAGCGATGTCAGGGTTATCTTTAATTTGTAAACCAATAAATGTTAATACATCACCGTGCTCGGCCATCGAAATCGTCCGTTCAATTAAATTTTTCGCTGCCAAACTAATTTGGGAACTATACCTCCGCGTTTCGGTTGGCGTTCGGACGGCCGGTAATTATTTTGTTTGCGATGTTTTTCGCGGGGAAATTTAACGTGTTGAATGCTGGTCAATATTTGATCCGAGCGGCGTTGTAAAGCGGAGTTGGGCCACTTTTGGTCCTGTGCATTGTTTAAATTTGATTTCGTCTTTGTATGTATAACGGCATTGGTCAACTCTTCTTGTTAACGCCCAAAATGGTTTTTGCTAAATTTACTGTTCACACGGTTTTACCAGTTTTGTCTACAAAGTGTATTTTTGCTATATTTTTTAAGAAAGTACAATACCAAGTTATTTTATCTTTCTTGATTATAATCAGGCTTTGCTTTGCAGAATTCCATTTGAATCAGTAAAATACTAAGTGTTATTTTGCACACTGGTTTATACAATCCGTACTAAAGACAGTTAAAAGATCGCCTCAGATTACAACTTTGATTGCGTCATCTCTGCCTCAACCAACAATTAAGTGTGCTCCAAGACTTTTCTTATTTTTCTGCCATACAGATTTCGCCTGCTTCTAAGCACCAGAAGGTCATAATGCGACTTTATACGACGACGATTACATCAACAGTTAGGTTATTATAATAAAAATATTCTTTTAATCCGACTGGCAGTTTCCAAGATAACCACTTTACCCTGTCAAAAAATTATAATTAACTTTATATTTTGCACTGTGTAAATGCGGCATAGACCTATAAAACCTCACTTTCCACAAGTATACTGTTGTAAAATGACAATTTAATTGACATAAAGATAGCATTCCGAACTAGCGCCACCGCGAAGGGCTGCAATTACACTAGCTGCCCGTCGCTCGACTCTAGTTTGTATTTTGACTTATGTTGTCTTTTCCTACAAACAAAGATTAATAAATTATTTTAACTATCGTCTTTTTACATTAAAGTAAAAAAAACAATGATAAGAAAAACGATACTTGAAACTATTATATTTTATAAAAATATATTTCATTTTCTGAGTGCTTTTACGGTGAAAGAAAACTTCGCGTGGTCCCCGAGATTTCTGCCCGAGGAATTTGCCACATCTCACATCAAGGGACCTGCTGCCGTCCGCTAATCGTGGCTGTACATATACATCTACCTACAATTTCAGGAATATGGGCATGATGATATTCATTCAATTAATATTAGAAATAAAACATGAAATAGTGCTAAAAAAATTAAAAGAAAATTATAAGAAAACCAATATTGCTCAAGAAATAACATAGTTTTTTTTATTTAATACATTATTGTACACAAAAAGTGACAAAAGAAAATGCACAACAGGTGAGCTTATCTCTATATACCGAGATTGCTTACAGCCAAATCCAAATAGTCGTAAATGATGATTGCAATTTATTGCAAAAATTTATTTATTTTGATCATTTGAAGATTGAAAATAGCTTTAGTTGAAGAAGCAAAACCAAATTAGTCGTCGTCAATTACACTACATTGTATTAACTGTCAAACTATAGAGCTATATTTGAAAAATATTTTGTGCATTGCGTGACATACGAGTACAATCAAAAAGATGCGTCGCGTTACCAGTGTTACCGAATAGATTTCATTTTATTACACGCCTCGTTAAGTGCCACCCGACATTGTACTGTGATAGTTTAACGCGGGTTTTTCATGGAGACCATTGAACATTCAATCTACTCCGTGACGCGGTTCGTTGTTTTAAATTGGTGACTCTTTCGAGTGTCAATTCTGTTAATCCACTATACACGTATCGTGTTTGAAAGAACATAGGCAGTTGGATCTCCTAATGTTGATGCTATGAGGTTGATCATTGTTAGGATTTTATCGAAATTGGTGGGTAGAATTGATCTGCCAAACCTCATTACGCATACGTTAATACGCCGACGGTTGTGACAGCGACATCAGCACCTCTTCCGACGCGAACCAGCAACGAAGCTGGATGTTGTTCGTATCCTACTAGTGGACGTTTCACATCGAAATCGTGTGTTCCAATACAAGCTGTGTTAATTTGTGCACAAGAACTTTGAATAAGAGTGGTCTACCAGCACAACAAGGAATTAAAAAGAAGAATGACGCACTAACTCTGCACCCACAAAATAATCCCACTTGTAAACTGCCAGTGTTTGAATTAAATAGTATACAGAATAGTCCCAAAACATTGAGAGGTGTCGTTAACTGGGAGACAGTCTGTTATTAAAACCGTTTGAATTATACCAAAATATACATTTGTATAACAATAGATACTTATAATGCCAACATGAAGAGATAAGTAACAAATAGTTGAAAGTGATAGACAAGAGTAACAAAGCTTTATCCTAATGTCCAAAACATTTCACCCCTGGACTACCGTCGGTTCCAACAAAAATAAGTTTACATTCATTTCCATAATTTGTGAGCAAAAATCAAATGAAATTTTAATAATTCAAACCCCAATATGAGCAGCCTCTGCTTGTTTTTCAGTTTTTAATTATTTTTCAAACACTGAGGCGTCCGCTAAATAAAACAAATTGACACCCTGTTCCTGTCCAAATTGGGTATCATTGCAAGGTTCTGTTTCTTTTTCGCCGGCCAGCTTGCACGCTTTGATCGTCTAAAGTAGACGCGACTGTGTGAGAAGGTTTATTTACATTTTTTATTTAGGTTTTTCGCAAAAGGGTTCGCTTGATTTTACATTGATTTTTAGAAAGATTCTCTTCGGCGAAACACCGACCGATCTGGAGTGAACATTTTATTTCGCCTCCGCAACTAATGACTTTATAACGACATAAAGAGGTTGAGTGAATTTAATTTTTAGATGTATTTTTAAATATTAAAAGTGAATCGGAGCTGATGACAGTCGTCAAAGAAATTCGTTACATTTTTATTAAAGCGAGCCAACGTCCATCGTTGGAATAAATAAAAATAAAAATTTACTTTTATGAGGATTAGTTTTAAGGCACTTTTTCATTTCAACGAAACTCATATTAATCTGTACCAGTGACTGGTTTTTATTTGTACATTTGTAATATTCTATTTGAGCTGTTTCAGATATACTAAATGTATATGTATATGTATAAGATTACAATAGTGCTACTTATTTTACCAGTGGACTCCACACTTGGCATGGGCTCTGGTTGCGTAGATAATCTACTAATATATACTTATTTAGATATATTTATATTGGTGTGTGTGTGCATTTGTGCCATCGTATTTACTTAGTGAATAGATAGGCTCGATCAAGATGGATTTAGCTGCATTTGATGAAAATAGGTTTAGATACTTTGGTTTTTTCGAACATTTTTTAAGACCTAATAGTTGAAATACTCGTTTATGACGGTAGTATTGAGCTGGTCTGGTGTTGGAACTAGTAACTGTTAAGCCCAAGCCTACTGGCCAGACAAGTGTCGCGCGCTTCTCAACATTTGTCATTTTTATTATTATGACAATTTATTCTTTTTATATAAAAATATATAAGTAACATTTAAATTGTTGATATAACCAAAGCCTAGAGAAAAATAAAAATAAAAACCTAGAAAAATATTATTTGAAATGATAGACCTCAAATAGTAATGAAGTACTATGTAACAACACTTGCAGTGGAGAAGCAATGAAGTTTCCACCAATCAAATGATTTTTAGTACTATAAAAAGATCTTTATCGCGTATTTAGCTGTTTTTCACCCCCTCAAAATAGTCATAAAATATTTAAATAGTCATAAATTTGGGTCTTTTAAAATGACAGTAGTGGATGCACATAGATACAAGTAGCGTTAGGGGTTTTAAAACTACTTAAATTATTTTCAAGAAATAAACTACTCTGTTGATCAAAATCATTTAGATATGATTTTGATGTTGTGAAATAAAAACGTAAAGGGTTCATAAAACATCCACAAACATGTAGAAAAGCCGAGTCCGTCGCTAGTAGAGCTATAGAACTATCGTTTTGTTAACACTTCGACATTTAAATGATATAATAAATTCGTATTATCGCCGCCTGCCGACAAAATTGTTTTCGGGCTCACGCGGCTTAATTCATTAACCCGTTGGAACTTGGATATTATATAGCCGGGTATCGAGTTGTGAGTAGGGTTAACAACTGTATTTTTTATAGTAAATGGACTTACTTACGGTTTTATACATCGCTATAGACACCAATATTAAAATTTGTAAATTTTAAGCCTCTTACGAAAGTTTGTCCTTTCCAAACCTGCACACAGACCACCATAAAGTGGCAAAAATATACATATTTACGTAGTTATTTTATTGAGTCACATAAAGCAGTTAAAGACAAAACGATAAACGACTTTCTGATGACTGTAGGTAGAGCCATTACAGGGAGAACATGGCTTAAGGTAGCAAATGTATTGACATGTCCAGCAAATATCAATCCTAAAAAAGGTTTATTAAAAATATTCGAAGTTTACAGAAGCCTGTTAGACTAACAAATACTATTAAATACCTACGTATTTTTATAATTGAAAAGCACAAAACTCATGATAAGATAAATTCGAAACTCTTTTGACCTCCTCGTACATACATATCGCTAGCGAACGTTCAGAAGACTTGTATTCGATTCCTGGCAGTAGCAGGTATTTATTAAGAAAAATACAATCAAAGTAAAGAGATACATTTTAATCTAGCTAGCATTACTGAGCATTCGCCATTACAAAGACAATCAGGCTGTTAACCACATAAAGAATAGATTTTTAAGTATCTGACAACCCTAGCTGAGGGCGCAACGTGTGGTTCCATTTGCCGCCCAAAAATAATATTTGTTTTCTTAATGCGAAGAAAATTAAATTATTACTTGCTGATTCTAAATTCTGGAATTGAGTTATGACATTTTTGAATTTATTTAATTTTATCAGGAGTTTTGTTTTATTCAGTGATTGTGTTGGTTCGTTATGTGTGTGATGTAGGTAATATCAATGTGCACCAGCTGTTGCCCGCGACCTCGCTCGTGATTTGAGGTTTTAAGCTCTTTCTTGCATTTGCATATGTATAATCTATGTTATGAAATGAAGATACATAACCGAATATGTGTTAAAGTTTTACAAAATACTTAATAATATTACCAATATATTATTCCACCACATCGAGAGGTGTCAATATTTTATTTACTAATTAATATTTATTTAAATAAGTTTATATTTATTTATTTACAACCTAGCTTTCCACCCGCGGCTTCGCTTGCAATTATTTTAATAACGGAGGTAAATTTCAAAGAGCAAAATGTTTCCGGTTTATAATACTTATTGCATAAAAAAATACCCTCTTTTTAATATAGTTAACAAGTAACTATCTTATTGTAAAGTTTCAACCATATCCGTCCACTAGTTTTTTCGTAAAATAGTAAAAAACGTCCATACTTCACAAACTTCCGCGCTTATAATATTAGGGGCATATATATTACATTCATTTTGTTAGTGTTAGAACTTATACAGCAAACAATGTAATTTTTTTTTGTTTTCGGATCGCAAATGAAAAATGTCAGTACACTAAATTGAAATTATATTGTCGCTAAATGGAAACATATTCAGTTGTAGCGGAAGTATTAACAAAACGGTATGAAATATTGGTCATTCATCCGGCAGAGGTGCTCCGATATCATTCTACTGGAAACCGTTGAATTGATGCTCCAACAGGGTTAGGGGGGTGTGCGCTTATCGCATTATACATAACTTTAGCAGCCAATATCGAGATAGAATCAACATTTTTATAGCGAATATTAAGAGTTCATAAATTAGAATTTCACGCATGGGAGGAAATATTAATTATGCGAGTGAAATCACGGGCAACAGCTATAAGTTAGTTGCGGTTCACAAGTTGGTCATGTGCTTTATAAAATGTCTACATGTGACAACCCCATCGCCTACAAATGCTAATCTACTAGTTTAGGTTAATGGATATCCTACAAATATTATTAACAAGAAAATTAGAGTTGGTAGAGTCTTGCAACGACTCGCCCGGATTGATACCACCGCCTTATCTAAACCTGCTACAATAGCGTCAGTGCTCGCCATTGTCGTGTTCTTGTTTGGAGGGTAGGATAGCCTGTAAACTTCCTCACGCAAGAGGCTTACTATCCCACCTCAGGTTGGCAACGCACCATTTCCACCTCGGGTGTCTATAGCCGACGTGTATTTCTTTTCATCGGGAAATCCGTCTGCTTGTTTGGTTTCCAATATCATAAAAAAAGTTTGTAAGTATGGATGTTTGTTACTCTTTCATTAAAAAACTATTGAACACATTTGGATGAAACGTTACAGTAAGAGAGCTTATACATGAGAATCACATATAGGATATTTTTTAACCGACAACACTAAATATATATGTTGTATATCTTTAAGCAATAAGTAATATTAGTCGATAAAAATCTACTCTTTGAAAGTTATCTATGTTATTAAAATTATTCATGCGGATGAAGCCGCGGGCAGAAATCTAGTATATAATGTAGTCAGTTATAGCTAATGTCTTTACCTGTCTCTGTCACCTTTGTTTCAGTGCTATATATTTATATTGCTTCGGTTACGAAGAAAAACATAACTTGAGATTAAATTGTGTGTCCCGTTTGATCGAGTCGCATTATACTTACTACTGTTTTTGGCGGGGAATTTGCAAAGTATTATTAGTTTTTGCATGAATGCCTCTGTGGTGGTTGTGCCTCGTAATCGGCGTCCGACTTTGACACACGAGACTCTAGGTTCGATTCCTAGGTATCGAAATTTGTTCTATGAGTTATTTCATTGCTTGGGATTGAATTTGTATCCGATATGGTGACGGACTTGCCACTGCTAATCGTGAGTGCGTAAACATGTAAGTACCTCACCTTACCCCTCCTGGGAACGAGCGTGACGATATTTAAATTTGTATAAAAACTATCAAATAACACTGTCTTAAAATAAGTTACATAATATTGCGTTTGTAAATGTTATCCTCTTCTGAAGTATAAAGCTACTTCCAGTAGTGAATTGCATTTTGTTTATTCTATAAAGGAGGATATGATGCGACTTTAACATATTTATGGATTGAATTTTACTTCTGAAAGTAAACGGAATATCTGCTCAAAGGGCGATATTACATTAAGTTTTGTAACACTTATTACCGTGCGTTTGTGCCTATATTCCTTTGCACCAACATATTACTTGATTGAAATATTTGGTATTTAAAAAACTATTTTAAATACCAAATATTACCTTACACTTTGTAAATTTACAAAGTGTAAGGTAATTGTGCTTATATTTGTCCGTTACTTCTTATTCGAGCTTTTTTTTTAATTATAGACAACGATCTGGTACTTATTCCAAGTACAACCTATATACGAAACTTACTAAATCAAGAACAGCAATGTATATAAACTATATAAGAAACACAGCTTTCTTATTATTTTAATGAACAATTTTCTATCCAAATAAAAGAGTAAAAAGTGACACTAGTAGGGAAAAAGGTATAAAAGTTATCTCCCTCGTATTTTCTAAGTTATTTTATCATTATATATTCTTCTCACAAAATAAATTCAAATATTCTCCAACTTTGTTCTATAACTTTGGTTCTTTGTTATAAAATGATCTCAACAGTTAGGTGCAAACTGAAATCCGTCGAATCTTTAGGGATTTTTAAAAATTCCCCTTTATTGATTGGTGGACGCCTAAAAATGCATCGGCCGAACGTTGTGGCGTTTCTTCCTCCCAACTTTTTCTACCGCAATTTAGAATCCAATATTTCTGGGCCGGACCGTATGCGGTCAGAATTTCGTTTAATAACGGGATCGAAGGGCAAACATTGTGCTGGTTTTAGGGAGGTAAAAAAGGCAGGCGGTCATAGTAAACTAACAGTGATACCGGCGTAATAATTGGTTGGAGCAATTAACGCCCTGTCGCCGGTGAATCGGCTTAATCCGTGTTAGTTTTTACCGCAAACCGGGGCCGCGGATATCGGACACTATGACATTGGCCTGCGCTAAATACGTGGAATAAAAGCTGAACCGATAGCGCAAAGAGGTCTTTATATTCCTTTAATATTACCAATAAGTTAATTTCTTATTTCGCTAGTCAAGTCAGATATATCTGAAGTATGTGTGACAACTGCTTTCCTACAAGGGCTTAATCTTATATTCCTCTTCGAGAATATTCACATTAGTCACTGGCATCACCGCGACGATTTGATTGGACTGGTTCTAATGTCTTACCGAATCGAGATAAAACTATAGTGGTAGCAACACCGATAGGCTAAATATATACGAAAGATACGATTATACTATGTATACATAATATAATAAAACTGTAAAAAAATGAATTTGTACATTGAAATATAATATTGAAATATTCAATTTAAATATAGGCGCCTAAAATGGGCAGCAGAACAATTTTTGTCTATCTGTATCCCAGCCGCGACTCGCGCGAACACTACTGAACTGATGGGGACGAATATAGGCTGGCCGTTTGCCTATATTCCGAGGTAGGTCAGAGGCTACTTTTATCCAGTTTACTTAAGGGAGGTTCCGTGGGAGAGGGGAAATATCCAAAATATAAAATTGGCTTTAACTCTAGAAAGCGCAATCCAATTTCATTTATTGTTTTTTTGTTGAATACACACATTAAGTTACACTAGCTTATGTTACTATTCTGTAATTTTTTTCTGTAAGTCTAGTCATATTATTTTGTAAGTCTTATTAAGTCTCGTAGTTCAGATATGACAACCATATCATGTAAACGGTTGAATTAGAATAAAAATCCGCGATGTGCGGGGATCTTTGTAAGTATAGATCTCTTCATCATCACCACTTTTCATCAACAGATCATTTTAAACTGGTCAATATTTGGCCAGCGTTAACCTACAGTCCGAGGCTATCCATATTGGCTACGATTAATGTGTTTCTTTATATAATAAAATGATAAATTTAAAATCTAAACCTGGGTATATCGTCGGATTTTATGTTTTCTGTCGTTTGGAACACTGTACAGTTTACATACTGTTTTTAATATTTTTTTCCTATAGGAATACTAACTTCTGCAGTTAGCTTTTTATGTGATATGACATCAGATGTAGCCTGATAACTCCATTGCTACCCACGCGGACGGAGCCGCAGATAACGGTTACTTAACAATATAAATACATACTGAAAAAGTACCAATGTTATTTGTGAATATGTCTAAAATGGAATTCTACCAAATGTCGATGAGAAAGGATAGAAAACAATCGCCCTGTTAAATGTTTGAAGATGAAAACAAATGGGAAATTGTGTTTCACGTAAAATAATCAGGGGTGTGGGCGCCGCGTACGTCGAATGAAATCAGACACTTAAAATTCGTACTGTTGATAAATGGTTTAATTGTTTTGGCAATTACCCAGGGCGAGGCGAATGGCCGCGGAACGGGAGCGGCTTGTCATTTGTGCCTAGTTCATCGCTATTTGTCATATTCTAATGTAACTTGAAAAAAATAGGAGATCTATGTTTATACTGGTTTTGGCCGCCGTAGCACCAATGGCAGCTAAGGCCGATGGTCTATCAGGGAAGTTAGACACAAAATTCCTTGCCTTCATTTTTGTCGCTATAACGTACGAGTGTTCATCATTGTCGTGTTGTTCAGATTAATGGTTAGAATAGCCGGACTCAGTGAAAATATTTACATGTCAGCCATAGTTTTTCAATTCAGATTAATAAGTACGTCTTAATAATATAAAATACGTTTGCTTGTTGACCTTTGCTTTTTTGATAAATCAAAACCGTCCGATATGTATATGTATATCATAAGTTAACATTAAAATATTAAGAAAAAGATTACATGCTTTACTAGAAATCAAAATTTTATATCGAGTCATATTTATACATATTCAAGATGTGACTTTTTAACAATTAATATCAGATCTATGTCTCTTACCAACTCATATATATTTAATTATATAAGTAACTTAAAAAAGTTCTTGGTTTTTTTATAACAACGTAACGTGAAGTGGGTTCTTAGTGTTGTGGTTTCAGTAGTTTTGCACAATTAGTCAAAATGAAAAGAAGTGGCAATCCAAAAAAATATATATGTATTTCATTTTAATATTATACACAGACACACCAATAAAGAATATGCATGTGTTTTTTTTTTAATTTTTTTAAACAATATTTCAAGTAATTATATAACTGAAAAAAATATAACACTTTCAAAATAGAGATAAATAAGCTAAAAAAATATCCAAAGTA